>JARHVA010000718.1:3992500-4172500 GCA_037957365.1 Torreya grandis | reverse complement strand
AGAGGAAATTAATTATGAAACTAGATGGAGTCATCTAGTCAATAATTTTGTAACACATCAAGTACAGAGAAAAATGCAGAGATCAAGCTCAAAGATTAATCCTGTCTAAATTTTGAAGTAGATTTTATCTTTCATTTCACTTTCCTTCTCTAATTTTTATTCAAGTATATTTACTTGAAGTCTTTTTTTCAAAGTAAAATACTTCATCTAGTTTTTTACTGCATGCAAAGAATTTTTATTTAATTCAAACAAGAAACATGAAGAAGGCTACTTGGCACTGATCACTACATGACACGAAGGAGAGTGTTAAGGAATTTGTTACTCAACGGTTTCCAATTTTAGTGCATCACATGAAAAATTGAAGAAATTACTTCCTATTTGGATTCTAGTTTTAGTTTTATATAAATATGAATGATGGCTTGCATGCCAAAGGATGACAAATTTTTGGTAAAGAAGAAAAGATAACAAATTATAGAATTCAATTTAATAAATACAAAACTTATGTTTGAGATAATTAGATTTTCTTATATGAGTTGTACTAGAATTGAATAAGAAGATAATTCAATTTTTTGAAGAACTTTGTGTCTAAAGAGAATTATTTCATGTTTTGTATGAAGGTAAAATGGTAAACTTTGTGTTACCCTTAAATTTGAATTGAATTCTTAGTTTTCTTAAGTTATTTGTTGAAAAGTTGTATCTTTAAAGTTTTTATCTACTTACATGGATATAATAGACTCTAAAAAAGCTACTTGTTGTGAAATGCAAACTTTATTTCCTCAAATACTATAATTTTTTCCTTATTATCCATCTTATTTAAAAATTATCAAAACTATTTGCTTACTTGTTGCAAAATCTCTTTGTTATGGTTCATGAATGAAGAGATTAAAGTAATACCCGCAAAGTGAAGTAATTTAAATTTAATTTAATAGGTTTCAGATATAAAGTAATCAAGAGTAGAAAAATAAAACAAATGGGAGATTCACCATTAAATGAAGGAGATTTATCTCATTACTACCTAGGTTTTAAGTTGTGTATAAAATTTAGCCAACAATTAGTATGACATTATCAGAATATCCATAATCTAGGATACAATCACTCAACTTGAACCTATTGATTAAGAGAGATACATAGAATGGATTTATTTTTTAAAAATTGGAAGATGTGGGAGAGGTATTTTTAGCATTATTTTATAAAGAGACATATTTGGGAGTAGGAAAGATACCTTTTGAATCATTAGTTGTATGGTTTGATCCTTTACTTTAGACTTACTTAACTACTTTATTCAATTGATCTGGATAGGACTTTCATGCAGGGGAATCTTATAAGGACCCAAAAAATGGATTAAAATTTGGCTTGAAGTAGTCTTTTAAGTGTTTCATAGGTGTTTTAAGTCCTAAGGTATCCTTAGGTGTGATCTAGGTTGTCCAAAGATGCACAAAATTCAAACTATGGCTTTTCTTGCGAAAATGCATTTTTTGAAAATTTGAATTTTATAAGCCTTATCTAAGGACTTTATTGTACTAGTGAAGGTGAAAATGTGTAGAGAACTTGTAAAAAGGGTTTTATACTATGATTATGTTCCTAAAATGTTCTATAATCTTTAGTCAAGGTTCTAAATGGGTCATATTATGTAAACTCATGAATAATGTAATATGATCATAATGACCTCTATGTGGGAAAGACCCAAGAATTATTTATGCTTCTTGGTAGGAGTTATTGTAAGTTATTTTTGGTATTTTCATAGTGAAATCCATTATATCATGATAGAGAATATAAATGTAAACATAAAAAATTGATGAATAAAGGACTGTGATGTGAAAAGTCTATGTGTATCGAAGTCGCATGGATGTAACAAATTATTTGTGTGTTTCAATACTCAGTGTGGTGACTAGCTTGATTATATGTTTTTTATGTTGTATATGATCATATTATAATATATAATTTGATATAGGTAACATGAATTTAATTGTAATAAATTTACCTTTGAGAGACAAGCAGTTTTGCCAAACAATGAATGCATGTATACAGTTTGTTCAAGTGATAAACCAAGTATTTGATCCTTTCCTCATTTATTTTTGTGGAAAATGTGGAGATTGAATATGTATTAGGAGTATAAAGTTATTTTTTTGACATACAGGAGGTCAAAATTGTTATGTTTCCATTTTCTCATAATTCTTTCTCATTGTTAACACACAGGCCAAAAACCCCTAAATTATATGGCTTTTCTCGTGAAAATGCATTTTTTGAAAATTTGAATTTTATAAGCCTTATCTAAGGACTTTATTGTACTAGTGAAGGTGGAAATGTGTAAAGAACTTGTAAAAAGGGTTTGATACTATGATTATGTTCCTAAAATGTTCTATAATCTTTAGTCAAGGTTCTAAATGGGTCATATTATGTAAACTCATGAATAATGTAATATGATCATAATGACCTCTACGTGGGAAAGACCCAAGAACTAGTTATAATTCTTGTTAGGAGTTTTTGTGAGTTAGTTTTTGTATTGTAATAGTGAATTTCATTATATCATGAGAGATAATGGACATGCAAACATAAAAACTTGATTATATGTTTCAACACTCAGTGTGGTTATTAGCTTGATTATATGTTTTTTTATGTTGTATATGATCATATTATAATATATAATTTGAGATAGGTAACATGAATTGAATTGTAATAAATTTACCTTTGAGAGACAAGCAGTTTTGCCAAACGATGAATGCATGTATATAGTTTGTTCAAGTGATAAACCAAGTATTTGATCCTTTCCTCATTTATTTTTGTGGAAAATGTGGAGATTGAATATGTATGAGGAGTATAAATTTATTTTTTTGACATACAGGAGGTCAAAATTTTTATGTTTCCGTTTGCTCATAATTCTTTCTCATTGTTAACACAGGCCAAAAACCCTTAAATTATGTATACTATGTTCCTTACATTGGATCTTATTTTAGATTCAAAAGTGATAGAGAAAATAATAAAATAGTCATAAGACATGGGAAAAAACCTAATATAGGTTGAAGATACTTTCAGTGAGGTGAAACAACAAAACCCTATGTACTGGTATTTTTCTATAACCAAAATATAGTGTAGAATGATTGAGTTTTCCTTGTTGGGAATGATCTAGGGGTTATAGTGACTTGTTTATTGAATGGAAAAATTGAAATAAGTCTAAAAAAATATATTCCAATAATTGGTTTAATTTAAACTATGTGAGAATCAATATATATAATTTATTTCACACTTGGCCTGCATAATCATCTTAAACCCTGACATCTAGGGTTTTATTTATTGTGAAAAAACTAACCCTTGGAAAATCACAAAAAAAATAATATTGTATGTTTTTGAGTGACATAAATTTATAAGCCACTTCCAGAATTGTATGGAATAGGTTGTATAGTTTTATAGTGAGTGGAGTTGTGGAAGGGCTAAAAGAGGCTAAATTTGATAGGCTATAAGAGGGAAAGTGGGTCTAGGTGAGGTATTAGACCATTAAATTTGACACACAGGTGTGTATTAATGAGACAAAGGAGAATATAACCTTGTAAAGTTATATCTATTGGTATTTTTCCATATAAGTCTATTTTTAGGTAGAAAAGGAGTACAAGGAATGCAAGTTGAATTGGCAAAGTTGCATAAGTGAAAGGGAAGGTCTTGGAGATATTTATAAAGAGGAATTGAGAGTTATTAAGAGACTTTTATAAGCTAAATAAATACCTTGTATTATTTAAATAGTTTATAAGTTATATACTTTTGCATAATGAATATTTTCTTATGCCTAAGACTAGAGACATGATCCATTGATCAAAGATAAGAGATTGAAACTTATGCAAGCTCTACAAAATTTGGTATCAAATCCTATGTAAGGTTAGAGGATAAGATAAAGAGGATAAATTAGTAGCAATACAAATACAACCTACTATATCTCAAATAATGTAGTAGAATATGGTAAATTTGGTCATTGAGATGAGGAATATGTAAGCAATAATGGAAGCCATGAAGATAGCCCAAAGAAGAAGGGTCATAACTAAAAATGATAATGACTGAGAAGAGGAAGATACTAGAGTATAAAAGGAGGAAGAAAGAGATGATAGAGAGAAATAAATATTGATCAAAGCCATAATGAATATGAGTTTAAAACCAAAGTTAGATGTGTCAATCTACGAAGGCAATCTCAATGTGGATGAATTGGCAAATTAGATGGTAGCCATGGAAAAATATTTTGATTATGAAGAGGTAGATGATACTAAGAAATTAAATTTTTTAGCCACAATATTGAGAAGACATGCTTCTTTGTGGTGGGATGGAATTCAAGAAGAGAGAATGAGAGGAGATAAGGCAAAGATCTAGTCATGGGATATGATGGTGATGGAGATGAAGGGTAAATTCATGTCTAAGGACTACCACACATACTTGTTAAGGAGATTGTATAATATTAGACAAGAAGGGCATTTAGTGAAGGAATATGTTGAAAAGTTTCATATGTTGACAATCATAATAGGCCACTTAGAAGAGGATAATGAGAAGGTAGCAAGGTACCTAAATGGCCTTAAGTTTTACATACAAGATTAGATTAGTATATTGACTTTGAAAATAGTTAAATAATCTTATGAAGCATCCTTGAAATTTGTGGAGAAGTTGACAAGAAGGCACACATAGTAAGCAAGAGAAAGAGGTAAGCCAATGAGAGGAAGAGGAGAGTAAGAGAGTAAAAATACATATGATCAAGGTGAAATTAGTTCACAAAGGCATGAAACATAGCCAAGAGGTGGTTATAGAGGTGGAGATTCATCTAGAGGAAGAGGGACTAGTGGATTCTCAAGAAAATGCTTCAAATGTAATAAGTATGTAGGTCATAAATATTGGGAGTGTCTAGAGGAGTAGTAATAAAAAAGTCATAAGAGTGAGGGCATAAATCAAGTATTGTAAACTATAGATTAAGAAAGTGTTGGATCAGCTTCACATTTTGATGAACCTAAAGAAGGAGAATCACTCTTCATGAGGAGGAAATTTTTGAAGACACCAAAAGAGAAAGAGCCTACTCAATAGAAAATACTCTTCAAAACATGTAAGTCCCTTTCTAAATGTTGTAAAATTATTATAGATTCAAGGAACATAGATAATTTGGTTCCAACTGAAATGGTAAGTAAACTTGGACTCAAAATATTAACACACCATACACCTTACAAAATTTCTTGGCTTCAAAAAGGATATCATGTGCTTGTTAATTAATAGTTCTTAGTAGATTTTTAGATTATTACCTATAAGGATTAGGTCATGTGTGATATCATCCACATGGATGTTTATCATGTATTATTAGGAAGGCCTTGGTAGTTTGACAGGTCAACAAGTCATGATGGGGTGAAGAACACCTATTAGTTGGAGTATAAGGGAAATAAGCACACATTGATACCTTTAAAGAATGATGATAAAGTTATTGGTGTATATTATAAGATATTGGATAAAAATCACAAGGAGTTGGTGTAACAATAAGATGAAGATATAAGGATGGAAGAACAGCCCAAGGATATTGAGGCAACCCAAGTTGAGGAGTGTTAACCTTTGCCAAGTAAATTTTTTTCAAGTAAGTATATAAGTGAGTTATTTTCAATTTTGTCTCAACACTTGGTAAATATTTCAATCTGTGATTTCATAGGAGTGATAGGCAAGCTCTCATGCATGAGAGAAAGTCTTGAAAAGGAAAGAGATGACATAGAGATGGAAGGTACGCAACAAGTCCATGAAGGATAATCAAATGAGTGAAATAATTTAAGAGGGTCAAGTCAATAGAACGAAAATTTATAAGAGAACCTATAGTCCTTGCATATTTAGGAGGTAAAGAGTAGTTATGATGGATAAGTACAATAATAAACCAACAATTACACAACTAAGTAACATGCAAGGACCTAGAGGATGATATGAATGAGGAGAAGTGTACAAAGAAAGAATAATAGATGAATGATAAATAAGACACATTTTTAGTAGTAGTGTATCATACAAGAAAGGTTTTGATGGATCAATTTGAAGGAGTGAAATCATGGTATGCATATTGAAATCAAGTAGTAGAAGACAACAACTATGTTTTCCTTAATAAATTTATTGCATTTACAAGTAAACCATTAAAGAATAAGAACCAAAGGAGGCATAATTATGGGGCCAAATAACATGTTCACCTTTATGAGAGTCAATTATGAGTATTAACCTTCTATCAGGAGGTACACTACAACTAAAGAGGAACATACACTAAGTTGACACCTATGGAAAACATTATTTAGCTTGGTAGTAAGATGCAGTAGCATCCTATAAGGACCCAAAAAATGGATTAAATTTTGTATTTAAGTAGTCTTTTAAGTGCTTACAAGGTGTTTTAGGTCCTAATTTCTATTTATGTTTGATCTAGGTTGTCCAAAGATGCATAAAATTCAAACAATTGCTTTTCCTGCCAAAATGCATTTTTTGAAAATTTGAATTTTGTAGGCCTTGTCTAAGGACTTTCTTGTACTAGTGAAGGTGGAAAGGTATAGATAACTTTTAAAAATGGTTTTATACTATTATTAGGTTCCAAAAATGTTTTATAATCTTTAGTCAAGGTTCTAAATGGGTCATATTGTGTAAACTCATGAATAATTTAATATGATCATAATGACCTCCATGTGGGAAATACCCAAGAATAAGTTATGATTACTCGTACGAGTTTTTGTTAGTCAGTTTTGGTATTTTCATAGTGAATTACATTTGAGCATGAGAAAGAATAGACATGTAAATAGAAAAACTAGATGAATAATGGACTGTGATATGAAAAGTTTGTGTGCATTGAAGTTGCATTGTTGTAACAGAGTATTTGTGTGTTTAAATACTCAATGTGGTGAGTAGTTTGATTGATGTTGTCTATCATCAGCTTATAATCTCTAATTTTAGATAGGTAACATGAATTTAATTGTGATAAATTTACCTTTAAGAGATAGGCAGGTTTGCTAAATAGTGAATGCATGTATACAATTTATTTAAGTGATAAACCAAGTATTTGATCCTTTCCTCATTAATTTATATGGATAATGTGGAGATGGAATATGTATGAAGAGTGGAAAGTTCTTGTTTGACATATAGGAGGTCAAAAGTGGTAAGTTTCCATTTTCTCATAATTCTTTCTCATTGTTAACACATACACCAAAAAACCCTAAATTATGTATATTGTGTTCCTTACATTGGATCTTGATTTAGATTCCAAAGTGATAGAGAAAGGATTGAAATAGTCATAAGAAATGGGAACAAATATAATATAGGGTTTATAAAATTTTGGTGAGGTGAAACAACAAAACCCTATGTAGCCTTGATTTTCTATAAGCAAAATACTGTGTGGAACGATTGAGTTTTCTTTATTAGGAAGGATATAGGGGTTATAGTGATTTGTTTATTGAATGAAAACGTTAAATGAGGTATAGATAGAGCTATTCCAATCATTTTATTAATTTTAAAATTCCTAAGAATTAAGATATACAATTTAATTCACCCTCATCCTGCATAGTCATCTTGAACTCTGACATCTAAGGTTTTACTCAATGTGATAAAACTAACCCTTGGAAAATCACAAAAATTTGTAATCTTGTATGTTTTTGACTGGCCTAATTGAATAAGTCACTTATAGACTTGTATGGACCAGGTTGTATGGTTTTCTAGTGTGTGGAGTTGTGGAAGGGCTAAAAGAGGCCTATTTTGGTAGGCTATAAGTTGGAAAATGGGTCTAGGAGAGGAATTAAACCATCAAATTTGACACACAAATGTGTCTTAATGAGACAAAGGGGAATATAACCTTGTAATTCCATATCTATTTTTAGTTTTCCATACAAGTATATTTTAAGGTAGAAAAGTGGTATAAGGAATGTAAGTTGAATTGGCAGAGTTGCATAAGTGAAAGGGAAGGTGTTGGAGATAGTTATAAAGGGTAAATGAGAGTTTTAAAGACAATTTCTAAGATAAATAAATATCTTATATTAATTAAATAGTTTAGAGGTTCTATACTTTTGCATAGTGAATAGTTTCTTATGACTAAGACTAGATAAGTGATATATTGATCAAGGACAAGAGAGAGAAACTTGTACAAGCTTTGCTTCAGACATCAAGTATTCAACTTCTAACATTTAAATCTTAGTTTTCTTTATGTGGTCAATAATTTCAAAATAAGGGATTGACATAGACAAATTAGGATTAGCTTTTGAAATATGAGTGACTAGATTATGAGGTTAAAAAGAAGATGCTAAATATTTATCTTTTGGATCAAGAGAAGAGAGTAAAGGACTATCTATTTTGAGGATGCTAACATCTGACCTAGATTCTTTTTTCTCTTTCCCTTATTCCTTGGAATATTTTTCACCAACTTAATGAATTTGTGATCTTATAAATACTACAAAAGAATGACTATGGGCATCTTCAATCATTTATTCATAGTTATAGAAAGATCTAAAAAATCTTCCTCATCAGTAAATCTTTGACCAAGATCAATAGCCATATGATCTTCTTTATTTATTTCAATGTGGTTCTTTTGGAGAATCTTCAATTTCTAGTCTTTGTGGAGGTCCAACTATATGATTTTGGTTTTGATTATTAAAATTATGTGTAAGTGCATTCCTGATAGGAGCAAAATTAACACCTTGAGAAATTTACCTCTTAACTTGTAGTAAGTCATTAGACAATTTATACAACAGAGGATCAGTAGTGGTTTACAATGTAGTCAAAGTAGAAATGTCAACCTTAGAAGTTATTTTTTAATCTTTCCATCCATAATAAGGTCACATTCAACCTCTATATAAATGTTTTGAGTTATTTCTAAATTAGTAAGAAATGCTCTATGTAGTTGATAGCTAACCTCTGGTAACTGAGCATTGATTAAAAAACACTTTTTATTATCATTAGTGGGTTGAGCAGCCTAAGATATTTTGTAGAGTAGTCTATTAAATTTATCAATAAAATCTCCCATGTGTTCATGTGGTTCTTTTTTAAGATGAGTCAATTAGGTGAGTCCTCATTAGATTTAAACCTTTTTTTCAAATTCCTCATGCATAGTAGCTAAGTTGGTTAAGGTGCCAGGAGTCAAATGGTAGAACCATTCTACAACTAAATCATGTGAGGTTTTAATGAAGAGTTGACTGACATATTTTCATGCTTAATGCCAATCACTCCATAAGATACAAAAAAGCAACTAACTATTTATCTAGACTTTTTTCCATCCCTTATGAACTTAGGAATGTTATTTCTTGACCCCTTATGGAAGTTATGGAGAGGAAGAGTTAAATTCAATTGGCTAGTCACTTCCCCCAAGGGACATGAATTTTTTACACCATTCTTATGGGTATAAGGAATTGAGGATTAACATGTTGTATGATTCTTGAATAATTATGTTGCAGTTGATTGATAGGAGTTTGTATTTGTTTGACAGCTGAAAGACTTACTCTTCTTCTTCTAGTTTGAGGGGTGGGGAAGCCGAAATTAAATTATTCTTACAGTTGAAATAAGTCATCAATTTGGCCTCGATCTCTTCTTTCCCTAGTGAAAGTTTGATTGTCCAGATTGAATCACCTATGTTTTTCTAAGGATTTGTTTAAGTTACTTTAGATTCAAACAAGGACATGGTAAGCGATTACTTAACATGCAACAACTTAAGACAAATAAAGCATTCTTTTTAGATAAGTAAAGCTATCTTTACAAAATGTGAGTTTTTATAAAACAAGTGTGCCTATATTTTTCATGAATCTTATTATATGATACTGTGGAAAATTTGTAATTTTGGAGAACTGACCACTATTTTGCATCTATCTTACCCTTGTGTGGATAATTTATTTTAGCTCTAGTTAAGTTCATGTTCTACAATAGAGTCACCATAAACTATTGGCTAGATATTTTAAAGGCTAAAAAAATATACCTAGGTAGTCATGGGATTAAATCCCATTCATTTAATGGTGAATCTCCCATATGTTGATGTTTATCTACTCAAACTATTCACACTTTTAGTTATTTATAATTTATACAAATTATGCATAGGATATATATAAGTTATCTTATTTTTTAGGTATTAATTTAATGACAAAGTTCATGAACCATAACTAAGTGATTTATAGCAAGTAAGAATCTGATTCAAAAATTATGCAAATAAGTTCCTAGAAATTAGAGAATTAAAAGACTAGAATCATTGAAAAAGAAAGAGACTACAATTCAAAACAAGTAGTTTTGTAGAGCTTATTCTATCCATATAAACAAATAAACATACAAAATCTGATAATCATTTTAGTAAATGATTAAGAGAAGTTTGAATTCATATTCATATTTAATGATAACATAAAGTTTACCATTTTATCTTCACATAATGAAGCGAAAGATCTCGTTAGATGCAAATCTCTTTAGAAACCAACTTTCTTCTTATTCACTTTGAACAAAGTTCATATAAAAAACATAAAAAAATCTAAACACAAAGTTTCATATTGATTAAAGCTTAATTGTACAATAGTTAAAATTTATTTCCAAAAATTACGCCCCTTTGTATGTAGGAATTTTCCTATATTTACACATTTTCAAATATCAAATATAATTAGGAGACAAAACCTTGAATTCCTCATGTGCTGCATCAAATTCTTAAAAGCATTGGGAGATGTCTCCCTTGAATTTATCATGTGTGGCATGCAACAACTAGTGACATGTAGCTCCTGTTAGTCTTATTATTTGGATTAAATACAACTTATTTGCATGCTACACAGAGCTTGCTTAAGTAATTTTTTTTTCACAAAATGAATTCAAGTAATGACATCTAGCTAAGCTACTTGAGTCTTTCACTTTATGAAGAAACTTAATTTTACAAGTAATTTCTCTAAGTGACATTACTTAAAAAATAAATACTTAAAAAAAAAATAAATTTGGATACATTTTCCAAGTCATTTTAAAAATAAAAGTTGTGGAGAGAGGTAATAGAAATCACTCTATTTCTTGAACCTCTATTATGAACTTTTCTCTGTAGTTGATGTGTTATGATATCATAAATAGAATGTCTACATCATCTAACTTGGAAACTGATTGCTTTTCTATTTCAAATCTTAGTATCTCATTTTATAGACTCTTGTAATAACCTTTCACCCTCTCAAGATTGGGTTCTAGCCTTTTGACTTGTTATTGTCTTTTTATTAACTCCTTTATTGATTTTATTGTGAATGGAGTCATGTCCTTTTCAATTAATTTCTTGAAGTTTTGATGTATTTATTCATGTGTTCTTAGTGTTTCTTTAGACCAAACATTTTTGAGAGAGAAGATAAAATTATCCAGATCTATTTTCACATTGCAAGCATCTTCTTCAAGAGTCTTTATTTCTTTAAGCATTGCTCCAAAAATGCACATGCAAAAAGATATGATGTGTTCATCTTTCTTTTCTTTCATCACTGATCCTTCTAGAACAATATTTTCTTCAATTAAAATCTTTTCATCTAAAACATTTATTTTTTGAAGGCTATCTTATTGCAATTTAGATATTCTATTTTCACTTTCAATCTCATTCATCATTATTTTTAGTTGTGCCAATTTATTTTCAATATTATCTAAATTACTCGAAACCTTAGAAAACCATTTTTGTGTAGTTTGTATCATTTTCTCTATCCATTCATTAAGTGCTTTGGCCTTATCAATAATTTATTCTACCAAATTTATTGTTTGATGATCAATTATATTTCCTACAAGTAATGGCTGCTGGGAATTAGATCTTACCACTTTGACAATTATTTTGCATAACTTACATTATGGAAGTTTTTAATTAAAAATGGTTCTAAAAAAATCTCTAAAATATGAATTGTGACATATCAAAATAATGAAAACCACTAAAAATATGACATCATCTCTTAGGTTGACATCCCATTAAATAAAACATAATAATTACTATATTTTATATAAAACTTACTAAATATTCTAAATTAAATCACTTTGGTTAAGTTGAACCTACTCGTTTTATCCTAATTTTTCCTTTTTAAATAAAAAGTAATTTTTTAATTTTTTAAAAATATAGAAAGTAAAAATAAAAAAGATTATTCAAATCCTTACATCAGTCTCTAGCCACCTCAAACACACCTAGTTTTAGCATTTGCATCTTCATACACATAATTGCACAAAGCACATCAAGTGGGAGAACTACATACGGCTTGATCCCTCTTCAAAGTATTGGTATGTAGGCTGTGTGACCACACAAGGGGTGTGGATACATGTTTAGTGCATCTTACACATACTAACCCCCTCTTCAAAGTTGGTTAAAGCATAATGGAATTTAAGGTTTGAAGACAAAATAAACTCTACAAGAAGTTTTATGGACATCCAATAGTCAAAATTTCATAGGCATGATCACCTAGACATAGCAAATAAAACATAAAAAGCTTAGATATTTTGGACAATAGTGGTAGAAGAGGACTATAGAGCTAGACCATAGGGTGTCTTATTTTGGTGCTCTTGTCCAATCATAAAATAAAGTCTAGATCCTGATTTGAGATAGTGTCCTAGTCCTGCATAGTGAATTTTAGACCCTAGAATTGCCATCTCAGTTAATTTATAGCTAGGTCTTATTTTCTCCCCCTTATTACCATTTTTAGAAAAATTAAAATTATAGTCAAATCATACAAATCAATATCTTAATTATTACATATTTATTTACTAATTTTATTACTCCAAACCCTTAACCAAATTAAGAATAATACACCAATATTCCCAAAACTATTAAATCATATCCATAGATGGGATCTATTACCAATAGCCCCTTTTTAATCAACCTAGAAAATAATCCATTAGATGCTACAACATATACTAAATATGAATTCATTTTTAAATAAATAATTTAAAATACATTATTCAACTGATGATCAATATTGTCACTTATCATTCTTAACCATTTAATCTTAGTAGTACTCCTATTGACATTAATAAACCTTATGTAAGCATATATCTAGGTGGAAAAGTACTTGGCATTTTTCTCTCCATTGTTTATAAGAATTAACTAGGTGATGTCATCAACTTCTTGGACCAACTCAGACCTCACTATTTTCCTCATAAACCTTGAGGGCTGTTTTCATTTCTTTAGATAAGGTATAATCATTATCCTGATATAATCTACTATTTTACTCTCCTAGAGAGTTTTAGATTTTTCAATTGATAAGTCTATCACTTTAGGTCTTGATGGGATCTTCAAATTGTATTAAAAATACTAAACATCTACTCTGATCATTAAATTTCTAGTTGTATCTTTTATTGTTTTAGTGAGAGAATCATAATACTTATCACATTCTAGAACAAATTTAGGTAGTTGTGTAGAGTTTAGGAAAGTTGCATCTTATAGGGTTCCACTATTTATCATTGCTAGCATGATTGGTGTATTGATTATGGATTCAGATATTTATAACAAATTAGTTATGGAAACATGTCCCATGTCAATGTTAGTTATTTTCAACACTTTGGATGAAATACAGGACTCAATAGGATATCCATTGTATTCATACTTCATCCCTACTTCTTTTCACTTCCCAATTCTCTTTGATTCAATATTTCCTTTCTTACTTGGCCCTGGGACTTCTTCAAGTGAAATCTTTGGAGTTTATTCAATTTGATTTACTTCTTCTTCTACTCTTGACATTTATTGTGATTGAAACTGAAAAGACTTGGTAAGTACTCTTAAAAACTTAGTAATTATTCCTATTAGTTTTAGAAAAGGTTTAACAACTAAGTTAAGTTTTTATCTTATGTAACAATCCTAAGCAAGATTTATGTATTAGGAACTTCAAGTAGTAGTAAACTTTTAAAAAATCTAGTTAACTCATTTGAAGTAATAGGGTGTTGTAATACTAGGAAGTTATCGATATTTCTCAAGTCTTCAGGGTTGAAAACTCTAAGTGACAAGAATTTAAAGCTCTAGGTTTATTTCATAAAGTTACTAGTGTTAGAAAACTTGATGAAGTAGAAAAAATGGGTAGTTATAACTCTGGGTAAGCAATGCCCCTTTCAAACTCTGTGTAACATGAGACTAGTTATTTGGGTTCAAGATTCTGAGTGAGCAATAAGACATAAAAAGTTTGGGTAGGTAATATAGGTCAACTACTAGGTGCTTGCTGAAAGATTCTATCTTTTGAAATTTTATTTGAGATTTTCATATGCAAAGTGTTTCTAGATAATTTACAAGGTTTTAACAACACCTATGCATGCAAAAATCACTTTCAATTGCAAGTAAAACAAGAAATGATAGAAAAAATTTCAAAGCAATACATGAAATTTAATAGAGAAAAATTAGATATACAACTAGAATGAGTTCATGAAACTGAAGAAGAAACAAACTAAATACTTTGATTGCAAATGGGTTATGGAGATTTTGTGCCAAAATTGCTTCAAAAGCTCAAACAATGTCACTCAAGATTCGTAGGGGTAGCAACTAGGTTAGAGAATGTGAAAGCTAGGTGGGAAATGAGGTAGAATTTTTAATATTGATATTAACTCATGCATTAAAGACAACTAAGTGACACGTGTGATGAAATCCATATAAATGCTTTGATGATTTTTAGGTTTCGTGAGTTATATTGCTTAATTTGGTCTATAAAGTCAAGTAACTCAGCAAACTCGATTTGGTCTAAGCTTATAAAGACTTTGGGCTTATGAACCATTATTGATTTTAATTATCAGTTGAAGTAATGTAATTTTGAAACCCCTGGTTATTATAATTAGTTATTTATAGGTTTAAAAATCTACTTTGCTCATTTTTTGAGAAGTAAAGTCATTTCATAATTTTGATTTAAATTGGATGGTGTAACTCAGGTTTATGAAGACAACTTACTTCACCTTTTTGAATAAGTAACTTAGAGAACCAAAATTGGCCTAGAAATTAGCCCAAACACTTAGCTTTTTGAATTTATTGGAAAGATGGACTAATCTATTTTATGATAATGACCTAGATAGACATTTTCTAACCTTTTTAGAGTAATTTGAAGCAATTTTGGTAATGAAAGCAATTACAATGAATATTACTAAATACTATGTCTTATTCAAGGGATTGAGTTTCAACAAAGATAATTGATTCACATAAGATAAAAGACAAAAAATCAATAGGGGTAACCCAAAATTTATAAGTGTGAAATTTTAGGGGACACTTGCTAGTTTCGATTAGGGATATCTTTATTTCTATCAGAAAGAATGAAACAAGGATGAGATCCCAGTATATCTACTTTTGAGTCTTGTATATTGGGTATGGAATCATTTAAAACTCAATCACAAAAACTTTAAAACAAACAAATATCAAAATAAAAACAAATGTACAAAATAAAAATTGAGGTTTTATTTATATACATATAAGTATTACCCTACTACTCGGTTCTTGTAAAGCTTGGAATGTTACCCATTATAAGGTAGTGGCAGTTTAATTCCATCCTGATAAGCTAGGATGAAGCTATCTTATTTATTGTCAAAGGTCCTCTCCACAGTGAATCAAATTTTTTATGCATCCATTTTTTAAAATTTCCCTCATCTCAAATTAGGACCAAATCACTAACTTAAAACATTATTTCTTGAGCATTTTTTTCATAAATCCTCTTCACTTTTGTCTGATGATAAATTAAAAATTTAGCAACTTGAGTACACACTTCTTGTACTTTAGATAAATACATAATCCTCTTACCAATTGAATCTTGATAAGTTGTGTCTTCAATAGCCTTAGATAGGTGTAAAGTAGGAAACTCTATGGTGATGGGTATTTTAGTATATGTTCCATATAACAATTCAAATGGTGACATGCCAATGGATTTATTTGGAGTGATTCTATCAACCCATAAAGCATTAAATAGATTATTGTGCCAAGTACATTGATTATCATACATCAAGTTCTTGTTACTTGATTCAATTTGGCCATTCCCCTGAGGCTCTTAGTTTGAAGAGTGAACTAACTCTATTTTATATAGTTAACAAAAATAAGTTAGTTCAGCTAGAGAAAAGTTAGCTGCATTATCTATTACTATATTTTGAGGAACACCAAACCTCACTATAATGTTTTCCTTGATAAATCACATATAACTTCAAAAGTGGCTTTATTGATAGGAATGGCTTCTACCCACTTGTTGAAGTAATTAGTGGCTATTAAGACATAACAATGGTTGACACTTGAAGAGGGATTCAACATGTCAATAAAATCTATGCCCCACCACCATAATGGATCATTTATTATGATTGGTTTTAAAGGCAGTGCTAGAAATTTTAAACATCCCATAAAATATTGACATGCTTGACATTTATAAACCCAATCCAAACTATCTAGAAAAGAGTAGGCCAATAGTATCTTTCTCATAGGATTTTTTGTTGTAACTCATGCTAAAAAGTGACCTCCACATGATTTATCATAGAACTATTCTAGTAGTTTTTTTTGTTTTTCTTTGTCCACACAATGGAAGAAGACACCATCAATTCCTATTTTATACAAACCATTATCCCAAAGGACAAAATAATTTGACTTCAACATGATGGTACATTTTTCCTTATATGTAAGATGAGTTGTACATTCTCCATAAGTAACAAAGAAAAAAATCTTACTATATCATTGATCAATAAGATCCACAAAAATAACTATGGGCAAATTTTCATCTAATTTAGCTTGAAGCAAAGACACCATCATATCTATGTCATTTGGTTTAATTTTTATCATTAGTTGGCACAAGCCTGTCCCTATCACTAGCTTTGTTAGTTTGATATCAAGATTAAACTTTTGAACCTTAACTACCCAAGTGCCTCTTAGCAATCCCAACTTTTGTTGTGTTAGAATAGATTTAATGGTAGTGTCAAGTATGTATACTTTAGTATGTGAAGATAAGATATAGTACCTGAAGGCTTTACGTGCCTTGAGTACAACAAAGGTGTGTTTTTCCATCTATGTATACTTTAGTTCATAACTTTTCAATGGCTATCTCATGAAATCTATAGGAGATTCAATATATTCATCATTATTTTTTAGAAGTATGGTTGACATGGTTTGTTCAGAAGAATAACAATAGAGAATGAATTCCCTACTAAAATCTAGAGAAACCAACAGTAGAGCTTGGGCTATGGCTAGAATAATCTTTTAAAATGCCATCTTACCTTTAACATTCATTTTGAATTCCTACTTATTTTTCATCATGTCAGAAATGTGCTAAATTAACTTAGTAAAGTAAATAATGAACCTTCTAAATAAGTTAACCTTACCAAGGAATGAATGTGCCCCTTTTTTAGATGTAGGCATAGCTAGACTTTGAAAGTGTGTCACCCTATTTGGATCAATCTCCATTCCTTCCTTTGAGATGAAGTGACTAAATTTTTTTCCTTCAATCATTTCAAATATTGATTTCTTAGAATTCAAAGAGATCCCATGTTTCCTGCACTAGATGAGAACCTCTTCTAGATCAACTAAATGATTACCTCTCTTCTTAGAAAATAGTATCAAGTCATTAATATATACAACTATACTATTGTTCATTATATGTACAAAATCTACATCCATCACTCATTGAAAATTTTATTCAGTGTTAATAAGTCGAAAGGGCATCTTATGATAGGCAGAAGTCCCCCATGGTATTGTGAAAGCCATCTTGTATTGATGTTATTCTACCACTTTTATCTGATTATATCTTGAAAATCCATCTAATATAGATAACATTTCTGAGCCTATAACTACTTTTAAGGTATGATCTATAATAGTAAAAAGATAGTTATCCTTCAAAGAATCTTGATTAAGATTATAAAAATCAACACACAAATGTATTTTTCCATTATTCTTTCTTACTAGGATAATTTTAGCTAATCATGATGAATGATGAATGATGAATGAGATAAATGATCTTAGCATCAATTTACTTTTGTATTTCAAATATGATAGTACCTATGATTGTTATATTATGATGGTGAATCTTTTTCATAAAAGGTTTTACCTCTGACTGAAGTGGAATGTAATGTTATACCACAATTCATTAATATATATAACTATACTCTTGTTTTTTAGATGTATAAAATCTAGATCCATCACTCATTTGAAAATTTATTTCATGTTAATAATCCCAAAGGGCATCTTATGATAGGGAAAATTCCCCCATGGTGTTTTCAAATCCATCTTATATTTATCTTATTCTACCACTTTTATATGATTATATCCTAAAAACCTGTCTAACATAGATAACATTTCTTTGCCTATAACTACTTGAAGGTTATGATCCATAATAGGCAACAAATAGTTATCCTTCAAATAAGCTTGATTGCTATTATGAAAATAAACACACTAACATATTTTAGCTAACCATGATGAATGATGAATGAGATAAATGAGCTTAACATCAAGTAACTTTTGTATTTCAAAAAAGATAGTACCTGTGATTGTTAGATTATGATGGTGAACATTTTTCCTAAAATGTTTTGCCTCTAACTAAAGTGGAATGTAATGTTGTACCACTTTTGGCTGAAAGGTCATTAGGTCTTTGTAAGACCATGAAAACACATCAATATATTTCATGAGGAGCTTAATTAATGCTTCTTTTTCCTCTTAGGAACAACATTTTCCAATGTTGACCATATTGGGCTCTTCTTTAGTACCCAAATTAACTTTTATACTTATGGAGAAGAACACTCACCATACTCTTTCTTTTTCTTTAGAAACTGATCATGCTTATCAAAAATTTATTATAAATAACCTAACCCTTTAGGGATTTTATCTCCTTTCAATTAAATCACATATTCATTATCATGATGTTTAAGGTGTTTATTACCTATTATTATCTAGTGTGGAAGTGAACTAATTCCTTCAAAAAATAGTTATTCAAAATTATCTTATTGCTCAAGGAAATCAATTATCTATTTCTCATCATTAAAGACCTACCACTAATTAACATTGTTTGGAACCCTTGGGAATATAATCATATCTATTCTATAGTCACCTTATTTAAAAAGTGTAGGCTATTAATTTAGCATGAGCAAGGTGATAGTAAGCACAAGAGAATCAGCTCTAGAGTTTTGATCATGAGGAATGAAATTGATTGAAAAAGATACAAAATCAAGTGTTACAATCAGAACTTGATCATGATAGTGCCTTTTCTTATCCTTCTTTACTTGGTATTAACCACAAATTTTCCTTACAATAGACTCAACATATCCTTATGATTTTAAATGTCTCACTCATTTTTATTTTACTTGCTTTAGTCCCAAAAATAATGCTTCATACTCTACTGTGTTGTTAGTATGTTCATATATTAGTTTGTAAGAATAAGGATATACCTTACCATTAGGGGATATCAATACAACCCCATTACCTAAACCAAGGGAACTATTGCTACCATAAAATTATATCATCCATATTTTATCTTCTTCTTCTTCTTGTGTCTCTAGTTCTTGTATGTCCTTTCCAAATTTAAGGTAATATACTCCATGATCTGATTCTTCAAAGGGAATCTATGATTTTGGGTCATCTAGCTTGGAAAATGTATACTTGGATTTCTTATCAGGTTCAAGTTTTTGATTTAACCTTTGATTGGAATATGAGCACAATATCAATCCATCTTGACTTCTCCCCCTAGTTCTTTATATAATTTTCTACTCAATAACATTCTATAGGAAATAGGAGTATCTGCTACTAGAATTGTCATTTTAAGCATTTTATATAGAAAAGCTGCTAAAATAGCTTAACCATATTTGATTTGTCTAATCAAGGTAACTTGTATTTACATTAAGTAACATATTCCTATTGACTTATTTATATCAAGGCCAAGGGAATCAGATAATTTAGCTGGCATGGCATTATCAAAAGCTCAAGAATCTAGGATATGATTACTCAACTTGAACCTATTGATTAAGAGAGATACATAGAATGGATCTCTTCTTTTGGATGTTAAAGTAGATGTGAGAGAGGAAGTTTTATAATTATTTTATAAAGATACCTATTTGGGATTAGTCAAGATACCTTTTGAAGCATTAGTTATATGGTTTGATCCTTTACTTTGCACATACTTAACTAGTCTATTGAGTTGATCTAGATAGGACCTTGATGTAGGGGCATACTATAAGGACCCTAAAAATGGATTAAATTTTGAATAGAAGTATTATTTTAAGTGTTTAATAGGTGTTTTATTTCCTAAGGTATCTTTATGTGTGATCTAGGTTGTCCAAAGATGCATAAAATTTAAACTATGACTTTTCTCACCAAAATAAGTTTTTTAAAAATTTGAATTTTGAAGGCCTTATCGAAAGAGTTTATTATACTAGTGAAGGTGTAAAGGTGTAGATAACTTGTCCAAACGGTTTGATAATATTATCAGGTTCCTAAAATGTTCTATAATCTTTATTCAAGGTTCTAAATGGGTCATATTATGTAAACTCATGAATAATGTAATATGATCATAATGACCTGTACGTGGGAAAGACCCAAGAATTAGTTATAATTCTTGGTAGGAGTTTTTGTGAGTTAGTTTTTTTATTTTAATAGTTAATTTAATTATATCATGAGAGATAACGGACATGTAAACATAAAAACTTGATGAATAAAGGATTGTGATATGAAAAGTCTATGTGCAATGAAGTTGCATGGATGTAATAGAGTATTTGTGTGTTTGAATAATCAATATGGTGAGTATTTTGATTATATGTTTGTTTATGTTGTTTATTATAATTTTATAATTTATAATTTGAGATAGGTAACATTAATTAAATTTTAATAAAGTTACCATTAATAGAGAAGCAGGTTTACCAAATAGTGAATGCATGTATATAACTTGTTTAAGTGATAAACCAAGTATTTGATATTTTCCTCATTGAATTGTGTGGATAATGTGGAGATTTAATATCTATTAGGAGTATAAATATTTTTTTTGTGAAATACAAGATGTCAAAAGTGGTAAGTTTCCATTTTCTCATAATTCTTTCTCATTATTAGCACATAGGCCAAAAAACCCTGAGTTGTGTATACTGTGTTCTTTACATTGAATTTTATTTTAGATTTCAAAGTGATAGAGAAAGGAATAAATTAATCATAAGACATGGTAAAAAACCTAATATAAGTTGTACATGATTTTGGTCAGGTGAAACAATAAAACCATGTGTATCACTATTTTCCTATAAGCTAAATACTTGTGTGAAATGATTGAGTTTTCCTTGTTGGGAATGAACTATGGGTTATAGTGAATTTTTTATTGAATGGAAAAGTTTAAATAAGTCTATAAAAATATATTCCAAACATTTGATTAATTTTAAACTACATGAGAATCAAGATATACAATTTAATTCACCCTTGGCTTACACAGTCATCTTAAACCCTAACATCTAAGGTTTTGTTTATTGTGAGAAAAATAACCCTTGGAAAATAAATAAAAAAATTAATATTGTATTTTTTTGAGTGCCCTAATTTAATAATCCACTTCTAGTCCTATACGGACCAAGTTGTACAATTTTCTAGTGAGTGGAGTTATGGAAGGGCTAAAAAAGGCCTAATTTGATAGGCTATAAGAGGGAAAGTGGGTATAGGTGAGGAATTAGACCATTAAATTTGACACAAAAGTGTGTATTAATGATAAAAATTATAATATAACCTTGTATAATTATATATATTTTTAATTTTCCATACAAGTCTATTTTTAGGTAGAAAATGGGTATAAGGAATGCATTTTGAATTGGTAGAGTTGCATAAGTGAAAGGGAAGGTATTGGAGATAGTTATATATGGGAATTAAGAGTTATTAAGAGAATTTAATAATGTAAATAAAGACCTTATATTCTTTAAATATTTTAGAGGTTGTATACTTTTGCATGGTGAATAGTTCTTTATGGCTAAGACTAGAGAAGTGATCCATTAATCAAGGACAAGAGAGAGAAGATTGTACAAGCTCTAAAACATTTAGTATTAAACCCTAATTAAGGTTATAGGATAGGATAAATAGGATAAATTGTCATAAAGATAAATAAAACCTACTATAGTTCAAATAATGAGTAGAATATGGCAAATTTGGTCATTGAGATGAGGATTATGCAAGCAAGAATGGAAGCTATGGATATAGCCCAAAGAAGAAGGGTCATAGCTGAAGATGATAATAAGAGAGAAGAGGAATCTACTAGAGTATAAGAGGAGGAATAAATAGAAGATAGAGTGGAAGAAACATTGATAAAATTGATAATGAAGATGGCTTCAAAACCAAAGTTGGATGTGACAATGTATGAAGTCAATCTCAATGTGGATGAATTGGTGGATTGGATAGTATCCATGGAAAAATATTTTGATTATGAAGAGGTATATGACAATAAAAAAGTCAAATTTTTAGTCACAATATTTAGAGGGCATGGTTCTTTGTGGTGGGATGGAATTCAGGAAGAGAGAATGAGAAGAGGTAAGGTAAAGATCTAGTCATGGGATAAGATGGTGATGAAGATGAAAAGAAAATTAATGTTTAAGTACTACAACACACACTTTTTTAGGAGATTTAAAAAAAATATAAAAAATGGGTGCTTAGTGAAGGAATATATTTAAGAGTTTCATATGTTGATAGTTAGAATAGGCCACTTAGAAGAGGATGATGAGAAGGTAGCAAGGTACCTGAATGGCCTTAAGTTTTCTATACAAGATGAGAATACTATATTGATTTTGAAAATAGTTGAATACTCTTATAAATCATCTTTGAAATCTATGGAAAAGTTGACAAGAAGGCACACATAACAAGCAAGAGGAATAGGTAAATAAATGAGAGGAAGAGGAGAGTAAGAGAACAAGAATGCATATGAGGAAGGTGAAAGTAGTGAAAAAAGGAATGAAACACATCCAAGAGGTGGTTATAGAGGTAGGAGGCCATATTATAGAGGTGGATATGTATCTAGATGAAGAGGGACTAGTGGATTCACAATAAAATGATTCGAATGCAACAATTATGTAGGTCATATATATTGGGAGTGTCTAGAGGAGAATCAAGAAAAAAGTCATAGGAGTGAGAGAATAAATCAAGTGGTGTAACCTACAGATGAAGAAAGTGTTGGATCAACTTCACATTTTGATGCACCTGAAGAAGAAGAATCACTCTTAATGAGGAGGGAAATTTTGAATCTACCAAAGGAGAAAGAGCCTACTCAATAAGAAATACTCTCCAAAACAACATGTAAGTCCCATGGTAAATGTTACAAAACTATTATAGATTCAGGGAACATAGACAATTTGGTTTCAAATGAAATGGCAAGTAAACTTGGACTCAAAATATTATCACACCCAACATCTAAAAAATTTTATTGGCTTCAAAAATGATATCAAGTGCTTGTTAATGAATAGTGCTTAGTAGATTTTTAGATTAGTACCTATAAGGATTAGCTCATGTGTGATATCATCCACATGGATGTTTATCATGTATTATTAGGAAGGCCTTGGCAATTTTATAGGTTAACTAATCATAATGGGGTAAATAAAACCTATTATTTAGAGCATAAGGGAAACAAGCACACATTTCTACCTTTAAATACTGATGATAAAGTTATTGGTGTCTATTCTAAGATATTAGTTATAGGTCACAAGGAGTTGGTGTAGTATAAGGATGAATATATAAGGATGAAAGAACAACCCAAGTAGATTGAGGCAGCCCAAGTTGAGGAGTGTGAACCTTCTCCAAGTAATGATTTTTAAAGTTTATAAGTGAGTTATTTAGAATTTTGTTTAAGCACTTGGTAAATATTTCAAGCTGTGATTTCATAGGAGTGATAGGAAAGCTCATATGCATGAGAGAGAGTCTTGAAAAGGAAAAAAGATGACATAGAGATGGAAGATATATAGTAGGTCCATAAAGGATAGCTAAATGAGTGCAATCCTTTAAGAGGGTTAAGTTAAGAGAATGATAATTTGGAAGAGAACATGCAGTGCTTGCATATGTAAGAGGTAAATAGTAGTTATGATGGATAATTACAACAACAAATCAAACAATTACACAACCAAGTAGCATGCAAGGACCCAAGGATGATATGCATGAGGAGAAGTTTACAAATAAAGAATAATGGATGAAGGATAAATAAGACACATTTTTAGCAGTAGTATATTATGTAAGAAATGTTATGATGGATCAATTTGAAGGAATGGAATCATGGTATGCAAATTCAAAACTAGTAGTAGAAGATAATAGTTATGTTTTCCTTAATAAGTTTTTTCCATGTGCAAGTACACCATTAAAGATGATGAACTAGAGGAGGCGTAATTATGGGGCCTAATAACATGTTCACCTCTATGAGAGGCAAGTATTGCTAACAACATTCTATCAGGAGGAACAATGAAACTAAAGAGGAACATACATTAAGTTGACACCTATGGCAAAAATTATTCAGCTTCATAGTATGATGTAGTAGCATCCTATAAGGAACCCAAAAATGGATTCAATTTTTTCTTGAAGTAGTATTTTAAGTGTTTCATAGGTGTTTGAGGTCTTAATATTTATTTAGGTTTGATCTAGGTTGTCCAAAGATGCACAAAATTCAAAATATGGATTTTCTTGCCAAAATGTATTTTTTCAAAATCTGAATTTTGTAGGCCTTATCTAAGGACTTTCTTGTACTAGTGAAGGTGGAAAGGTGTAGATAACTTGTCCAAAGGGTTTGAGACTATGATTATGTTCCTACAATGTTCTATAATCTTTAGTCAAGTTTATAAATGGGTCATATTATGTAAACTCATGAATAATGTTATATTATCATAATAACCTCTATGTGGGAAAGACCCAAGAATTAGTTATGCTTATTGGTAGGAGTTTTTGTGAGTCAGTTTTGGTATTGTCATAGTTAACTTTTTTTGAGAATGAGAGAGAATGGACATGTAACTAGAAAAATTGGATGAATAAAGGACTATGATATGAAAAGTCTGTATGCATTGAAGTTGCATGGTTGTAACAAAGTATTTATGTGTTTGAATACTCAATTTGGTGAGTATTTTGATTATATGTTTTGATGTTGTCTATGATCAGCTTATAATCTCTATTTTGAGATAGATAACATAAATTTAATTTTGATAAAGTTGCTATTGAGAGAAAGGCAGGTCTGCCAAATAATGAATACATGTATACAATTTATTCAAGTGATAAACCAAGTATTTGAGCCTTTCCTCATTGATTTCTATGGAGAATGTGGAGATGGAATATGTATGAAGAGTAGAAATTTCTTGTTTTGACATATATGAGGTCAAAAGTTGTAAGTTTCCATTTTCTCATAATTTTTTCTTATTGTTAGCACACATGCCAAAAAACACTGAAATATGTCTACTATGTTCCTTACATTGGATCTTGTTTTAGATTCCAAAGTGATAGAGAAATGATTGAAATAGTCATAAGACATGGGGAAAAACCTAATATATGTTGTATATACTTTTGTTGAGGTGAAATAACAAAACCCTATGTACGCTTGATTTCTTATAAGCAAAATACTGTGTGGAATGATTGAATTTTCCTTGTTGGGAATGATCTAGGGGTTATATTGACTTGTTTATTGTATGGACAAGTTAAATGATGTCTAGAAAAAGCTATTCCAATCATTGTATTAATTTGAAACTACCTGAGAGTCAAGATATACAATTTAATTCACCCTCAACCTGTATAGTCATCTTAAACTCTGACATCTAGGGTTTTGTTCATTATGAGAAAAATAACCCTTGGAAAATCACAAAAAAATGTCATCATGTATGATTTTGAGTTCCCTAATTGAATAAGTCACTTATATACTTGTACAAACTAGGTTGTAAAGTGGAAATTGTGGAAGGGATAAAAGATGCCTAATTTAGTAGGTTACAAGAGGAAAAATGGGTCTAGGAGAGGAATTAAACCCTAAAATTTGACACACAAGTGTGTTTTAATGAGATAGAGGAGAATATAACCTTGGAAAGTCATAAATATTGGTATTTTTCCATATAAGTATATTTTAAGGAAGAAAAGGGGTACAAGGAATACAAGTTGAATTGGAAGTGTTGCATAAGTGCAAGGGAAGGTGTTGGAGACAATTCTAAAGGGTATTCAAGAGTTATTAAGAGACTTTTATAAGCTAATAAATATCTTGTATTCATTAAATAGTTTATAAGTTCTATACTTTTGCATGGTGAATAGTTTCTTATGACTAAGACTAGTGAAGTGATCTATTGATCAAGGACAAGAAAGAGAAACTTGTGTAAGATATGCATCAGGCTTCAAGTATTTAGATTATTACATTTGAGTCTTCATTTTATTTATGTGGTCAACAATGTAAAAATAAGGTATTTATATAGAAAAATTAGGATTAACTTTAGAAGTATGAGTGACTGGCTTATGAGGTTAAGAAGAAGATGTTGCGTATTTATCTTTTGGATCAAGAGAAGAGGGTAAAGGACTACCTCTTTTGAGGATGCTAACATATGACCTAGAGTCTTCTTTCTCTTTCCCTTATTCCTTATAATATTTTTCACCAAAATTTTGAATTTGTGATCTTGTAAATAATATAAAAGAATGAATATGTTCATCTTTAGTCATTTATTCATAATCATGTTTTTATTGATATTTGAGGTAGCCTATATTGGAGTGCAACAAGATCTACAAAATCATCATCTTTAGTAAATATTTGATCAAGATCAATAGCCATATGATCTTCTTTCATTTTAATGTGATTTTTTGGATCATCCTTAATTTATAGTCATTGTGGAGGTCCAACAATATGATTTTGGTTTTGATTATTAAAATGTGTGTAAGTGCATTATTGATTGTAGTAAAATTAAAACCTTGAGCAATATGCCTTTTAACTTGCAACAAGTCATTCAACAATTTATACAATAGAGGATCAGTAGTGGTTTGCAATGTAGTCAAAGTAGAAATGTTAACCTTATAACTTGTTTTTTTAATTTTTTCATCCATAATAAGTTCATATTCAACCTTTGTAGTAATGTTATGAGTTGTTAAATCAATAAGATGTGCTCTACATAGTTGATAGCTAACCTCTAGTAACTGAGCATTGATGAAAAAATGCTTTTGATTATCATCAGTGGCTTGAGTAGCTTGAGGTATTTTATAGAGTAGTCTATTAAATCTAGAGATGAAATAATGCATGTATTCATGTGGTTATTTTATAAGCTAAGTCAATTGGGTGAGTCTTAGTAGCTTTAAACCTTTTTTCAAAATTTTCATGCATAGTATCCAAGTTGATTATGGTGACAGGAGCCAAATGGTAGAACCATTCTATAGCTAAATCATGTAAGGTTTCAATGAAGAGTCTGACTAACATGTCTTTATGCTCAATGCCAATCACTCAATAGGCTACAAAGAAAGTAGATAACTATTCATCTGTACTTTTTTCTATCCCCTGTGAACTTAGGAAAGTTATTTCTTGACCCTTTATGTAAGTTGTGGTGAAGAAGATTTAAATTCAATGGGATAATCTCTATGCCCCAAGGGACATGAATTTGTTATGCCATTATTTTGGGAATAAAGAATTGAGGATTAATAGGTTAGATTATTCCTAAATAATTAAGTTGTAGGTAATTCATCAGAGTTTGTATTTCTTTGAAAGCTAAAATACTTGCTCTTCTTGTACTAGTTTGGGGGGACAACTAAATTTTAATTATTCTTGTAGTTGAAATAAGTCATCAAGTTGGCCTTGAGATCTTCTTGCCTTAGTAAAAGGTTGGTTTTCTAGATTGAAGTGCTTATGAATATCTAAGGATTTGTTTAAGTTACTTAAGAATTATAAAAAAAGACTTGGTAAATGATTACATGACATGCAACAACATAAGGATAATTAAAGCTATCTTTATAAAATGTGTGTTTCTATAAACAAGTGTGCTTTTATTTTTCATCTAGCTTATTATATGGTAGTGTGGAAAATTTATCATTTTGGAGGATTGACCACTAGTATACATCTATCTTAACCTTGTGTGGATAATCTATTTTAGTTATAATTAAGTTTGTGTTCCCCAGTAGAGTCACCATAAACTATTGGCTAGATATTTTGTATGCTAGCACAAGATACCTAGGTAGTCATGGGATTAACTCCCATTAATTTACTAATGAATCTCCTGTATGCTTATGTTTATCTACTCAAATTATTCACACTTTTAGTTCTTTATAATTTATAAAAATTATGCATAGGATATACACAAGTTATTTTATTTTTTGGGTATTACTTTAATCAAAAAGTTCATGCACCATAACTAAGTGATTTTGTAGCAAGTAAAAATCTGATTCAAAAATTATGCAAATAAGTTCTTAGAAATTAGATAATGAAAAGACTAGAATCACAGAAAAGTAAAGAGACTACACTTCACAACAAATAGTTTTGTAGAGCTTATTGTATTTATATAAACAAATAAACATACAAGATATGATAATTCTTCCAAAAAATGATTAAGAGAAGTTTTAATTCATATTCAAACTAAATGATAAAATGAAGTTTACCATTTTATTCTTCACATAATGCAGTGAAAGATATTATTAGATGCAAAGTTATTTAGAAACCAACTTTCTTCTTATTCACTTTGAACAAAGTTCATATAAAAAACATACAAAAATCTAAACACAAAGTTTCATATTGCTTAAACTTTCTTGTACAATAGTTACAATTGATTTCCAAAAATCACCCCCATTTGTATGTAGTAATGTTCCCATATTTACACATTTTTAGATATCAAATATAATTAGGAGGCAAAATCTTGAATTCCCCATGTGGTACGTCAACATTGGGAGATGTCTTCCTTGAATTTCTCATGTGTGGCATGCAATAGCTGATGACACATAGCTCCACTCAGTCTTATTTTTTGGATCAAATACAACTTCTTTGCATGTTTCACAAAGCTCTCTTAAGTAATTTTGTTTTACAAAATGAATTCAAGTAATGACATCTAGACAAGTTACTTGAGTCTTTCACTTTATCAAATAACTTAGTTTTACAAGTAATTTCTTTGAGTGACATTACTTATAAAATAACTACTTAAAACAAAATTACTCTAAATACATTTTTTGAGTCATTTGAAAAAAATAGAAGAAGTTGAGGAGATAAGTAATAAAAATCACTATAATTCTTGAACCTATATTCTACACTTTTCCCTATAGTTGATGTGTTTTGACATCATAAATAGAATGTCTACATCATCTGACTTGGAAACTGATTGTCTTTCTATTTCAAATCTTAGTATCTCATTTTCTAGATTCTTGTAATAGCCTTTCATGCTCTCAAGATTGGGTTATAGCCTTTTGACTTGTTGTTGTTGTCTTTTTATTAACTCCTTTATTGATTTTGTTGTGAATGGAGTCGTGTCCTTTTCAATTACTATCTTTATGTTTTGATTTAATTATTCATGTGTCCTTAGTGTTCATTTAGACTAAACATTCATGAGATAGAAGATAGAATCATCTAGATCTATTTTCACATTGTATCTTTTTTTGGAATATTTATTTCTTCAAGCATTGCTCAAAAAATGCACATGCAAAAATATATGATGTGTTCTTCTTGATTTTCTTTCATCATTGATCCCTCTAGAACAATATTTTATTAAATCAAAATCTTTTCACCTAAAGAATTTATTTGTTTAAGGCTATGTTATTGAAATTTAAATATTCCATTTTCACTTTCAATCTCCTTCATCATTAGTTTTAGTTGTGCCAATTTCTTTTCAATATCAGCTAAATTACTCAAAACCTTAGGAAACCATTTTTATGCAGTTTGTATCATTTTATCTATCCATTCACCAACTGATTTGCCCTTATCACTAGTTTCTTCTACCAAATTTATTGTTTGATGATCAATTATATTTCTTGAAAGTAATGGTTGTTGGGGATGAGATCTTGCCACTTTGGAAATTATTTCACATAGCTTATATTAGAGAAGTTTTTAATTAAAAATAGTCCCTCTAAGAAAATCCCTAAAATATGAATTATGACATATGAAAATAATGAAAATCACTAAAAATATGACATCATCCCTTAGGTTGACATCCCATTAAATAAAACATAATAGTTACTATATTTTATATAAAACTTACTAAATCTTGTAAATTAACTCACTTTGGTGAAGTTGATCCTACTTGTTTTATCCTATTTATTCCTTTTTAAATAAAAAGTACATTTTTTAATTTTTTAATTTTTAAAAAATATATAAAGAACAAATAAAAAAGCTACCAATTTTATTAGAAACAAAAATTGCCTTTTTTAACACATTGGTCTACAACTAAATGCTAGTTTATTCTATTAATGAGAGAATTTGAAGATATGAGTTTATGTATATTATCGTAAATTTTATTTGATATTATTCCTCTCTCTCTAATGGAATGTGATCAATATTATACTTCTTTTCTATTCTCTCAGAGCCAGTTGATTTTGGATAAAGATGTTTTCTATTTTTAACGTGATAATGGCGGATTTGCTCACAGAGTATCTACTGGTATTTTACATGCCAAAAAGATTTTTTATTATAAAACAACTCTCTAAAGAATTAAATTTTAGGCCAAAAAAGTTTCATGGCCCCTTCTCTATATCTTCTTCATAATGACTCACCACCCACTCAGTTTTATATTAATATATTTACACATATAGCTTAATATTTTAATGCGTCTGAATTATTCAAAATAAGTCTGTTAGATTGAAGTTATTATTACATTTAATAATGGATATTTTTTAATCTATGGGGATTTATACAAGTTCAAAAATAATAAGATTTTAGACTCGTATGTCCCTACACTGTGGGTCAAATACAGATTCTATAATGAGATATTAGTATGATTTTTATACATTATGTTAAATATCCTTTTGCTCAGAGTATTCTACTTATTATATTTTTAATTATGTGCCTATTTATGCTCTTAATTTTTTTTTAATTTTTTTTGTGACAATAATAGCAGATGAAACCCTGAACGTAGTAACCAAGTTAACTAGGGTGCAGCTGGCATCGTTGATAACACATAAAGTTGTGCTTGTACTATATGCTTCTAGGGAAAAATTATGCTCTTCAGAATAGAGGCCTTATTCTATAGGAATACACCTCTTTAGATAGAGGGTGAAGTAAAGCCACTATAATGTCCCCATTTTCATGAACATCAGTTCGTAGAGGGTTTAGCCTATTCTTGGCTCTCGTAGGCTAATGAGGCATGGTAGGAGAGTCATTTTTGCAGTCACTTGGTGATTACTTGGCTCAATTTTGATTGGAGTAAGGTTCTCCACTATATTTCATTATTATTTTTAATTATGGAAAAACCTTATTTTATAATTTAATATTTTTAATATTATTTTATTGAGGATGACCTCTTGAGGGAAAGCTTAGATAGACCTTGAGGTCACACCATTTGGGCATCCAGATTTGTTGAATTGTTGTGTTGGTAAATTTATTTAGTATTTGTGGAGCTGAGTGTTCTGCAAATAACCAGATTGTCACTGGGAATGAAAATATCCCATTGAGAGTGATATTGAGGGTGTGCAATATCACCTAAATTGTTGCAATTGGAAGTGATATTCTAGTCACTTCGTTTGGGCAGAATTTGTGGTTTAAGGCCAATTTTTGAGATCTTTATATTAGAGATTATTAGACTTAGAGAAATACTATTGGAGGAGTCAATTAATGGACCAAGAGAACCTGAGTTTTTTGATGCCAAGTCTGAAGTAACTGAGGCATAATTTAACCCTTTTTCCTATTCGCTAGAATTCATACCAGCAACAATTTCCATTGGAGAGTGGGGTGCATCATTCCAGGGGTTTGGCTGAAGGTGTTAGGCATTTTTGGAAACTTGAAGTTGCTAAATTATTTTATTTCTTATTTCCAGATCTGAATAGGGTTGATTTTCTCAAAATTCGTGTGGGTTGTATTAGGTTTCCAATTTTTAAAATTTTTATTACTTATTAATTGGAAAGGCAAGGTGACTCCCAAAATTAGGTTCCATTGTTGAATTTTATGCTTTTTAAATATCTTTTAGTGGCACTAAGAATGGTATGGGTGTAGGTGACTAGCATCTTCAGATCTAAACATTAAGTCATTTGTATTAGCCAGGAGTCTTGGCTATTTGACATTTGCTTGTATTGAAATATTCATATTAAAGGAGATATAAGTTGCTGATTTTTTTAAAAGATACTCTTGCAAATAGATTTATTTGATGCATGGTAAATGTTTTACAAAATGTCCATGTGAAGTGGCTAGTCTTTGCATAGCTAGTTTCCATATATTTGCATGACAAAAAGTCCAAAAAGAATTGCATATTTACATGTAGATCCATTATAAGCTTTGTAAGGGTTTAAAAATCAGTCCTAACATTCATTCCCATAAACCAACTTCAACTAAAACACTACTCCAGCAAACTACAAAGTTGCATGTAAACCATTTGACGAAATTATAATCAACATTTAAGTGAAATTGTGGATAGTTTTGAGTTCAGCTCATTATAGTGGTATCAGAGCAATTTCCTACCATCCTTTGGGTCAAAAATCATCTTCATTTATGCACCAAAGTGATAGAACCAAGAGATATACAGCTAGAGAAGAAAGGAAATAGAGACAAGACACATTATCAATAGCTGTAGCAGTAGGGGATAAAGTGATTGGTGGCCCTATGGAAGAAAGAAAAGATGGAAGTCCTCCTAGAAATGGAAGAAGAGATGAAAATAGAGAGGTTCTTGATACTTTTAGGAGTTTACGGGACATACAACATATATTTGGGATACTTGAGCAGCTTGAAAATGCTCTACAGTAGTTGGACTTACCAAAAAGGTAGCCCCAAGATCATGATGATGAAAGGAGCATCACTAGTACAAGGAGAATACTGAGAGCATCTTCCTGCATAGCAGACATACCTACATGACCCACTTTATTAAGGGAAGAATGGGAAGTAGAAGAGATTGTTGATGCATATATGGCTATTCATGATGAATGGCAACTATTGACACCAGAAGCATGAGAGTGTATGCATTTTGATCATTTTGTACAAACAAGGATGGACTACTATAGGTCTCCATTGGAGAGGAGGCCTTGGAATCAGAATAGGGACTGTAAGCATGCTACTAACAAGCTCACATTGTCCATATTTGATGGTAGTGGCAAGATCACTGCATAGTCATGGATTCATAAGTTGGACACCTTCTTGGCTCTTCGACCCATGACAGAAGAAGAAGACATCAAATTTACCATGTTGCACTTCAAAGGAGCAGCACACGAATGGTGGTATCATGGATTGGTAACATTACAACATAATCAGATTACATCCTATCAAGAGTTTGTGGATAGACTTGTGGAACGTTTTGATAGGAAAGGTCTAGAATCCTACTTCAGGGATTTGGCCCAACTCAAACAAGTTGGAAGTTTGGAGAGTTACATTGGAGATTTTTAGAAATTATCAGTGATGGTTCCTAACATCTAAGAGAGATGGTTGGTGGTCCTATTTATTGAAGGATTAATGTAGCCTATCAGGGGATGGATAAAAGCCTTTGATCCTCCTACTCTCCAACAGGCTATGAAGAAGGTCAGGAGTATGGAACTGTCAACACCACAGAATATGTTTGTATCAAAGGGATCTTCTTTGAACCAAGATAATAAATCTTTCTCTAAGAAGAAGAATGATCTAGATCTGAAGGATAAATCAACACCACCTTTGGATTGTGACACACTCAATGAATTAAGGAAAAAGAAGTTGTGTTTCTATTGTAAGGGGCCTTATGATGCAAATCATGATTGTCTCTTGAGACCAAAGGGAAAGGCTAATATAATAATGTGGGCATATTATGAATGTAATTCTGAAGACTCAGAAGCAGAATAGGAAGAAGAAAACCATGAAGGAGTAATGAGGCAACTTGATGCACACATCACTAGCATCTAACATGAAGGTTCATTTAGGATGCGTGGTGTTTTAGCAGGGCAAAGGATAATCATTCTTCTTGACACAGGGGCAAATCACAACTTCATTGATGATCGTTTGGTTGATAGGAGAGGCATCAGAATAGAGGAATTTGAAATGATAAGGGTTAAGGTTACATATGGCTATACCCTCAAATGTGAGAAGAAAATTTTAGACTTGCCCATAAGATTGAAAAACTATGAGTTTAAGATGGAATTTTATGTAGCAAACATGGGTGATATTGACATGGTGCTTGGCATGAGATGGTTACATGATATTGGGAAACTCACCCTTGATCTTAGAGATATGGAGATGTCTTTTCAGGTTGATGAAAGGACTCATGTCCTTAAGGTAATTCAAGAGTCTAGTTTAAGGATGCTCTCTCTCAGGAGAATGGCAAGGCTAGATATGAAAGAGTGGGCAGAAAAAGGTGTGTTCATGCCTAACCCAGGGGAACAATAGAAACTAGAGTACCATCTTGATATCCAGGAGTTAAAGATTAAGCATATAAAGGTGTTTAGCAAGATTCCTCTAGGTAGACCTCCAGATCAAGGGATTGAGTATATCATCAAGTGGGAGGTTGGAACCAAGCTAGTCATAGTCACTCCATATAGACAAACCAAACAACTTCCCAAGCTTAGATCACTATACAATGCAGGTAAACACAATTCATCTACGACAAAAGTAGTAATGGAAAATATAAAACATTCACAACACTTGATTCTTCTTTTAAATAGTTTTGTGGATGCTTATTCTACTGTAAGTGGTTTTGGAGCAACATCAATAAATTTAACATCTACAACCATGCATTTTGTTCACCTTCAATTTGCTGCTATCAAACCTTCATCAGGGCAAATCTTGAAGTTGCTTCACACAGTTATTAATGGAAGGTATGTCAAGATCCTTCATATCACAAATAATTTTTTGCAGTTCTCTGGCTTTGAATTGGGTGAGAACAAGAATAGTAAGAAGGTGAAGGAAAGTTTAGGGAATCTTTGTGATGTTCTGGAATTGCAATTATTAATAAAAATTTTGCTTGAGAAAAAAAGTAGAGTTCAAAGTGCAGGAAAACTAGAGTGCAGTGATGGACATTATTACAGACTGGGCTCAATTTCAGAGAGAAGATGCTATCAATTGATATCTTGCAAGCCATATATGGATAACCAAAACATTTGAGCTGATGTAATAATGCTTATTGTTGCAATAATAACCCTATTTTTGCTCATCTACAACCTTTTTGAACAAGTTCTTATCATTCATGAAAAAAGAAGAGCCAAAGCTAGGAAAGCAATAACTAGGTCTACTAGGGAGAGTATGCAGGCATGTGAGCGATGGCGATTAGCAAGAGAAGCTACAAAATGTTGGGCAAATAAATGTCAGAGAAAGCTGAGTGGTACATTTTCATGCATCCAATATAGTAAAACTCTCCAAGAATAAGAGATTTTGGCTCCTTCCCAAATGCTTCTCTCAGATGATGTTTCATTTATATGCCTATCAACTATTACTAATATGAAACAAGAATCATCTATAGTGTCATCACCTGTGTCTATAGAATTAGGAGATTTATATGAGATACAATCTACTTATATTGATGATCAGGAGGATTTTCTAGATGAATGTGAGTATAGATTGTATTGGGATACAGGGATCATTTTGTATGATCTATTGCTTTCCATCATGATAGTGGTTCACAACAGTGTTGAGCATGATTTAGTATCTTTTCAAGCACTATACAAAGTCATTTGGGATCCAGGTGGAGTAGAGTTTTCTTGGTAGCTGAGATTGCTTGGGGACAAGCAATTTTAGGGAGGGCAGACTGTAATGTCCCCATTTTCATGAGCATTAGTTTGTAGAGGGTTTAGCCTATTTTTGGCTCTCACAGGCTAATGGGGCATGGTGGGAGAGTCATTTTTGCAGTCACTTGGTGATTACTTGGCTCAGTTTTGATTGGAGTAAGGCTTTCCACTATATTTCATTATTATTTTTAATTATGGTAAAACCCTATTTTATAATTTAATATTTTTAATATTATTTTATTGAGGACAACCTCTTGAGGGAAAGCTTAAATAGATCTTGAGGTCTCACCATTTGGGCATCCAAATTTGTTGAATTGTTGTGTTGGTGAATTTATTGAGTATTTGTGGAGCCGAGTGGTCTGCAGATAACCAGATGTTCATTGGGAATGAAAAACTCCCATTGATAGTGATTTTGAGGGTGTGCAATATAATCTGAATTATTGTAGTTGGAAGTGATATTCCAGTCACATCATTTGGGCAAAATTTGTGGCTTAAGGTCAATTTTTGAGATCTTTATATCAGAGATTATTAGCCTTGGATAAATACTATTAGAGGAGTCAATTAATGGACTAGGAGAAGTTGAGTTTTTTGACGCCAAGTTTGAAGTAACTGAGGCGCAATTTGACCATTTTTCCTATTCACTAGAATTCATACCAGCAGCAATTTCCATTGGAGAGTGGGGTGCATCATTCCAGGGGTTCAACTGAAGGTGTCAGGCATTTTTGGAAACATGAAGTTGTTAAATTATTTTATTTCTTATTTCCAGATCTGAACAGGGTTGGTTTCCTCAAAATTCGTGTGGGTTGTATTAGGTTTCCAATTTTTAGAAATTTTATTATTTATTAATTGGAAAGGCAAGGTGACTCCCAAAATTAGGTTCCATTGTTGAATTTTATGCTTTTTAAATATCTTTTAGTGGCACTAAGAATGGTACGGCTGTAGGTGACTAGCATCTTCAGATCTAAACATTAAGTCATTTGTATTAGCCAGGAGTCTTGGCTATTTGACATTTGCTTGTATTGAAACATTCATATTAAAAGAGATATAAGTTGCTGATTTTTTTAAAAGATACTCTTGCAAATAGATTTATTCGATGCATGGTAAATGTTTTACAAAATGTCCATGTGAAGTGGCTAGTCTTTGCATAGCTAGTTTCCATATATTTGCATGATAAAAAGTCCAAAAAGAATTGCCTATCTACATGTAGATCCATTATAAGCATTATAAGGGTTTAAAAATCAGTCCTAGCATTCGTTCCCATCAACCAACTTCAACTAAAACACTACTCCAGCAAGCTACAAAGTTGTATGTAAACCATTTGACGAAATTAAAATCAACATTTAAGTGAAATTGTGGATAGTTTTGAGTTCAGCTCATTACAGTGGTATCAAAGTAGTTTCCTACCATCCTTTGGGTTAGAAATCATCTTCATTTATGCACCAAAGTGACAGAACCAAGAGAAATACAGCTAGAGAAGAAAGGAAATAGAGACAAGATACATTATCAATAGCTGTAGCAGTAGGGGATAAAGTGATTGGTGGCCCTATGTAAGAAAGAAAAGATGGAAGTCCTCCTAGAAATGGAAGAAGAGATGATGAGAGGGAGGTTTTTGATACTTTTATGAGTTTAAGGGAGGGACAAGAACATATATTTTGGATACTTGAGCAGCTTGAAAATGCTCTACAGTAGTTGGACTTACCAAGAAGGTAGCCCCAAGATCATGATGATGAAAGGAGCATCGCTGTTACAAGGAGAATATTGAGAGCATCTTCTTGCATAGAAAACAGACCTATATGACACACTTTCTTAAGGGAAGAATGGGAAGTAGAAGATATTGTTGAAGATGTTGAAGAGCCTACCTTCGCTGATGCATATATGGCTGCTCATGATGAATAGCAACTATTGACGCTAGAAGCATGAGAGTGTATGCATTTTGATCATTTTGAACAAACAAGGATGGACTACTATAGGTCTCGATAGGAAAGGAGGCCTTGGAATCAGAATAGGGACTGTAAGCATGCTACTAACAAGCTCACATTGTCCATGTTTGATGGTAGTGGCAAGATCACTGCATAGTCATGGATTCATAAGTTGGACACCTTCCTGGCTCTTCGACCCATGACAGAAGAAGAAGCCATCAAATTTACCATGTTGTACTTGGAAGGAGCAGCACACGAATGGCAGTATCATGGATTGGTAACATTACAACATAATCAGATTACATCCTATCAAGAGTTTGTGGATAGACTTGTGGAACGTTTTGATAGGAAAGATCTAGAATCCTACTTCAGGTATTTGGCCCAACTCAAACAAGTTGGAAGTTTGGAGAGTTACATTGGAGATTTTTAGAAATTATCAATGATGGTTCCTAACATCTAAGAGAGATGGTTGGTGGTCCTATTTATTGAAGGATTAATGGAGCCTATTAGGGGATGGATAAAATCCTTTGATCCTCCTACTCTCCAAGAGGCTATGAAGAAGGCCAGGAGTATGGAACTGTCAACACCACAGAATAAGTTTGTATCAAAGGGATCTTCTTTGAACCAAGATAATAAATCTTTCTCTAAGAAGAAGAATGATCTAGATCTCAAGGACAAATTAGCACCACCTTTGGATTGTGACACACTCAATGAATTAAGGAAAAAGAAGTTGTGTTTCTATTGTAAGGGGCCTTATGATGAAAATCATGATTGTCTCTTGAGACCAAAGGGAAAGGCTAATATAATAATGTGGGCATATTATGAATCTAATTCTGAAGACTCAGAAGTAGAATAGGAAGAATAAAACCATGAAGGAGCAGTGAGGCAACTTGATGCACACATCACTACCATCTAACAGGAAGGTTCATTTATGATGCATGGGGTTTGAGTAGGGCAAAAGATAATCATTCTTCTTGACACAAGGGCAGATCACAACTTCATTGATGCTCATTTGGTTGATAAGAGAGGCATCATAATAGAGGAATTTTAATGGATAATGGTTAAGGTTACAGATGGCTATACCCTCAAATGTGAGAAGAGAATTTTGGACTTGCCCATAAGATTGAACAACTATGAGTTTAATATGGACATTTATGTAGTAAACATGGGTGATATTGACATGGTGATTGGCATGAGATGGTTACATGATATTGGGAAACTCACCCTTGATCTTAGAGAGATGGAGATGTCTTTTCAGGTTGATGAAAGGACTCATGTCCTTAAGGCAATTCAAGACTCTAGTTTCAGGATGATCTCTCTCAGGAGAATGGCAAGGCTAGATATGAAAGAGTGAGCTGCAAAAGGTGTGTTCACACCTATCCCAGGGGAACAATAGAAACTAGAGTACCATCTTGATATCCAGGAGTTAAAAATTAAGCATATAGAGGTGTTTAGCAAGATTCCTCTAGGTAGACATCCAGATCGAGGGATTGAGTATATCATCAAGTGGGAGGTGGGCACCAAGCTGGTCATAGTCACTCCATATAGACAAACCAAACAACTTCCCAAGCTTAGATCACTATACAATGTAGGTAAACACAATTCATCTGCGACAAAAGTAGTAATGGAAAATATAAAACATTCACAACACTTGATTCTTCTTTTAAATAGTTTTGTGGATGCTTATTCTACTGTAAGTGGTTTTGGAGCAACATCAATAAATTTAACATCTACAGCCATGCATTTTGTTCACCTTCAATTTGTTGCTATCAAACCTTCATCAGGCCAAATCTTGAAGTTGCTTCACACAGTTATTAATGGAAGGTGTGTCAAGATCCTTCATATCACAAATAATATTTTACTGTTCTCTGGCTTTGAATCGAGTGAGAACAAGAATAGTAAGAAGGTGAAGGAAAATTTGGGGAATCTTTGTAATGTTCTAGAATTGCAATTATTAATAAAGAAATTTCTTGAGAAAAAAAGCAGAGTTCAAAGTGCAGGAAAACTAGAGTGTAGTGATGGACATTATTGGAGACTGGGGTCAAATTCAGAGAGAAGATGATATCAATTGACATTTTTCAAGCCATATATGGCTAACCAAAACATTTGAGCTTATGGAATAATGCTTATTGTTTCAATAATAACCCTATTTTTGCTCATCTACAATTGTTTTGACCAAGTTCTTATCATTCGTGAAAAAAGAAGAGCCAAAGCTAGGAAAGCAATAACTAGGTCTACTAGGGAGAGCATGCAGGCATGTGAGCAATGGTGATTAGCAAGAGAAGCTGCAAAATGTTGGGCAAATAAATGTCAGAGAAAGCTGAGTGGTACATTTTCATGCATCTAATATAACAAGACTCTCCAAGAACAAGAGACTTTGGCTCTTTCCCAAATGCTTCTCTTAGATGATGTTTCATTTATATGCCTATCAACTATTACTGATATGAAACAAGAATCATCTATAGTGTCATCACCTGTGTCTATAGAATTAGGAGATTTATATGAGATACAATCTACTTATATTGATGATCAGAAGGATTTGGTAGATGAATGTGAGTATAGATTGTATTGGGATACAGGGATCATTTTTTATGATCGATTGCTTTCCATCATGATAGTGGTTCACAACAGTGTTGAGCATGATTCAGTATCTTTTCAAGCACTCTACAAAGTCATTTGGGATCTAGGTGGAGTAGATTTTTCTTGGCAGCTGAGATTGCTTTGGGATAAGCAATTTTAGGGAGGGCAGACTCTAATGTCCCCATTTTCATGAGCATCAGTTTGTAGAGGGTTTAGCCTATTCCTGGCTCTCGTAGGCTAATGGGGCATGGTGAGAGAGTCAGTTTTTTAGTCACTTGGTGATTACTTGGCTTAGTTTTGATTAGAGTAAGGCTTTCCACTATATTTCATTATTATTTTTAATTATGGAAAAACCCTATTTTATAATTTAATATTTTTAATATTGTTTTATTGAGGACAACCTCTTGAGGGAAAGCTTAAGTAGACCTTGAGGTCTCACCATTTGGGCATCCAAATTTGTTGAATTGTTGTGTTGGTGAATTTCTTGAGTATTTGTGGAGCTGAGTTGTCTGCAGATAACCAGATTGTCATTGGGAGTGAAAAACTCCCATTGATAGTGATTTTGAGGGTGTGCAATATCACTTGAATTATTGTAGTTGGAAGTGATATTCTAGTCACTTCATTTGGGCAAAATTTGTGGCTTAAGGACAATTTTTGAGATCTTTATATCATAGATTATTAGCCTTGGAGAAATACTATTAGAGGAGTTAATTAATGGACCAGGAGAAGTTGAGTTTTTTGACGCCAAGTCTGAAGTAACTGAGGTGCAATTTGACCATTTTTCCTATTCACCAAAATTCATACTAGCAATAGTTTCCATTAGAGAGTGGAGTGCATCATTCCAGGGGTTCAGTTGAAGGTGTTAGGCATTTTTGGAAACATGAAGCTATTAAATTATTTTATTTCTTATTTCCAGATCTGAATAGGGTTGATTTTCTCAAAATTCGTGTGGGTTGTATCAGGTTTCCAATTTTTAGAAATTTTATTACTTATTAATTGGAAAGGCAAGGTGACTCCCAAAATTAGGTTCCATTATTGAATTTTATGCTTTTTAAATATCTTTTAGTGGCACTAAGAATGGTACGGCTGTAGGTGACTAGCATCTTCAGATCTAAACATTAAGTCATTTGTATTAGCCAGGTGTCTTGGCTATTTGACATTTGCTTGTATTGAAATATTCATATTAAAGGAGATATAAGTTGCTGTTTTTTTAAAAAGATACTCTTGCAAATAGATTTATTTGATGCATGGTAAATGTTATACAAAATGTCCATGTGAAGTGGCTAGTCTTTGCATAGCTAGTTTCCATATATTTGCATGACAAAAAGTCCAAAAAGAATTGCATATCTGCATGTAGATCCATTATAAGCATTGTAAGGGTTTAAAAATCAGTCCTAGCATTCGTTCCCATCAACCAACTTCAACTAAAACACTACTCCAGTAAACTACAAAGTTGCATGTAAACCATTTGATGAAATTATAGTCAACATTTAAGTGAAATTGTGGATAGTTCTGAGTTCAGCTCATTACAGTGGTATCAGAGTGGTTTCCTACCATCCTTTGGGTCAAAAATCATCTTCATTTATGCACCAAAGTGACAGAACCAAGATATATATAGCTAGAGAAGAAAGGAAATAGAGACAAGACACATTATCAATAGTTGTAGTAGTAGGGGATAAAGTGATTGGTGGCCCTATGGAAGAAAGAAAAGATGGAAGTCCTCCTAGAAATGGAAGAAGAGATGATGATAGAGAGGTTCTTGTTACTTTTATGAGTTTAAGGGAGGGACAAAAATAGATATTTGGGATACTTGAGTAGCTTGAAAATGCTCTATAGTAGTTGGACTTACCAAGAAGGTAGCCCCAAGATCATGATGATGAAAGGAGCATCACTGGAATAAGGAGAATACTGAGAGCATCTTCCTGCATAGCAGATAGACCTACATGACCCACTTTTGTAAGGGAAGAATGGGAAGTAGAAGAGATTGTTGAAGATGCTGAAGAGCCTACCTTCGCTGATGCATATATGGCTGCTCATGATGAATGGCAACTATTGACACCAGAAGCATGAGAGTGTATGCATTTTGATCATTTTATACAAACAAGGATAGACTACTATAGGTATCGATAGGAGAGGAGGCCTTGGAATTAGAATAGGGACTGTAAGCATGCTACTAACAAGCTCACATTGTCCATGTTTGATGGTAGTGGCAAGATCACTACACAGTCATGGATTCATAAGTTGGACACCTTCCTAGCTCTTCGACCCATGATAGAAGAAAAAGCCATCAAATTTACCATGTTGCACTTGGAAGGAGTAGCACACGAATGGTAGTATCATGGATTGGTAACATTACAACATAATCAGATTACATCTTATCAAGAGTTTGTGGATAGACTTGTGGAACATTTTGATAGGAAAGATCTAGAATCCTACTTCAGGGATTTGGCCCAACTCAAACAAGTTGGAAGTTTGGAGAGTTACATTGGAGATTTTTAGAAATTATCAATGATGGTTCCTAACATCTAAGAGAGATGGTTGGTGGTCCTATTTATTGAAGGATTAATGGAGCCTATCAAGGGATGGATAAAAGCCTTTGATCCTCCTACTATCCAAGAGGCTATGAAGAAGGCCAAGAGTATGGAACTGTCAACACCACATAATAAGTTTATATCAAAGGGATCTTCTTTGAACCAAGATAATAAATCTTTCTCTAAGAAGAAGAATGATCTAGATCTCAAGGACAAATTAGCACCACCTTTGGATTGTGACACACTCAATGAATTAAGGAAAAAGAAGTTGTGTTTCTATTGTAAGGGGCCTTATGATGCGAATCATGATTGTCTCTTGAGCCCAACGGGAAAGGATAATATAATAATGTGGGCATATTATGAATCTAATTCTGAAGACTCAGAAGTAGAATAGGAAGGATAAAAACATGAAGGAGCAATGAGGCAACTTGATGCACACATCACTAACATCTAACAGGAAGGTTCATTTAGGATGCATGGGGTTTTAGCAGGGCAAAAGATAATCATTCTTCTTGACACAGGGGCAAATCACAACTTTATTGATGCTCATTTGGTTGATAGGAGATGCATCAAAATAGAGGAATTTGAAGGGATAAGGGTTAAGGTTACATATGGCTATACCCTCAAATATGAGAAGAGAATTTTAGACTTGCCGATAAGATTGAACAACTATGAGTTTAAGATGGACTTTTATGTAGCAAACATGGGTGATATTGACATGGTGCTTGGCATGAGATGGTTACATGATATTGGGAAACTCACCCTTGATCTTAGAGAGATGGAGATGTCTTTTCAGGTTGATGAAAGGACTCATGTCCTTAAGGCAATTCAAGACTCTAGTTTCAGGATGATCTCTCTCAGGAGAATGGCAAGGCTAGATATGAAAGAGTAGGTAGAAAAAGGTGTGCTCATGCCTAACCTAGGGGAACAATAGAAACTAGAGTACCATCTTAATATCCAAGAGTTAAAGATTAAGCATATAAAGGTGTTTAGCAAGATTCCTCTAGGTAGACCTCCAAATCGAGGGATTGAGTATATCATCAAGTGGGAGGTGGGCACCAAGCTGGTCATAGTCACTCCATATAGACAAACCAAACAACTTCCCAAGCTTAGATCACTATACAATGCAGGTAAACACAATTCATCTACGACAAAAGTAGTAATGGAAAATATAAAAAATTCACAACACTTGATTCTTCTTTTAAATAGTTTTGTGGATGCTTATTCTACTGTAAGTGGTTTTGGAGCAACATCAATAAATTTAACATCTACAGCCATGCATTTTGTTCACCTTCAATTTGCTACTATCAAACCTTCATCAAGCCAAATCTTGAATTTGCTTGATATAGTTATTAATGGAAGGTGTGTCAAGATCCTTCATATCACAAATAATATTTTGCAGTTCTCTAGCTTTAAATCGTGTGAGAACAAGAATAGTAATAAGGTGAAGGAAAATTTGGGGAATCTTTGTGATGTTCTGGAATTGCAATTATTAATAAAAATTTTGCTTGAGAAAAAAATTAGAGTTTAAAGTGCAGGAAAACTAGAGTGCAGTGATGGACATTATTGCAGACTGGGCTCGACTTCAGAGAGAAGATGCTATCAATTGATATCTTGCAAGCCATATATGGCTAACCAAAACATTTGAGCTTATGGAATAATGCTTATTATTGCAATAATAACCCTATTTTTGCTCATCTACAACTATTTTGACCAAGTTCTTATAATTCGTGAAAAAAGAAGAGCCAAAGCTAGGAAAGAAATAACTAGGTCTACTAGGGAGAGCATGCAGGCATGTGAGCGATGGCGATTATCAAGAGAAGCTACAAAATGCTCGGCAAATAAATGTCAGAGAAAGCTGAGTGGTACATTTTTGTGTATCCAATATAGCAAGACTCTCCAAGTACAAGAGATTTTGGCTCCTCCCCAAATGCTTCTCTCAGGTGATGTTTCATTTATATGCCTATCAACTATTACTGATATGAAACAAGAATCATCTATAGTGTCATCACCTGTGTCTATAGAATTAGGAGATTTATATGAGATACAATCTACTTATATTGATGATCAAGAGGATTTGGTAGATGAATGTGAGTATAGATTGTATTGGGATACAGAGATCATTTTGTATGATCGATTGCTTTCTGTCATGATAGTGGTTCAAAATAGTGTTGAGCATGATTCAGTATCTTTTAAAGCACTCTACAAAGTCATTTGGGATCCAGGTGGAGTAGAGTTTTCTTGGCAGCTGAGATTGCTTGGGGACAAGCAATTTTTGGGAGGGCAGACTGTAATGTCCCCATTTTCATGAGCATCAATTTGTAGAGGGTTTAGCCTATTCTTGGCTCTCATAGGCTAATGGGGCATGGTGAGGGAGTCATTTTTGCAGTCACTTGGTGATTACTTGGCTCAGTTTTGATTGGAGTAAGGCTTTCCACTATATTTCATTATTATTTTTAATTATGGAAAAACCCTATTTTATAATTTAATATTTTTAATATTATTTTATTGAGGACAACCTCTTGAGGGAAATCTTAAATAGACCTTGAGGTCTCACCATTTGGGCATCCAAATTTGTTGAATTGTTGTGTTGGTGAATTTCTTGAGTATTTGTGGAGTCGAGTGGTCTGTAGATAACCAGATTGTTATTACAAATGAAAAACTCCCATTGATAGCGATTTTGAGGGTGTGCAATATCACCTAAATTATTGTAGTTGGAAGTGATATTCCAGTCACTTCATTTGGGCAAAATTTGTGGCTTAAGGCCAATTTTTGAGATCTTTATATCATAGATTATTAGCCTTGGAGAAATACTATTAAAGGAGTCAATTAATGGACTAGGAGAAGTTGAATTTTTTGACGCCAAGTTTGAAGTAACTGAGGCACAATTTGACCATTTTTCCTATTCACCAGAATTCATACCAGCAGCAATTTCCATTGGAGAGTGGGGTGCATCATTCTAGGGGTTCAACTGAAGGTGTCAGGCATTTTTGGAAACTTGTAGCTGTTAAATTATTTTATTTCTTATTTCCAGATCTGAACAGGGGTGATTTCCTCAAAATTTGTGTGGGTTGTATTGGGTTTCCAATTTCCAAAAATTTTATTACTTATTAATTGGAAAGGTAAGGCGACTCCCAAAATTAGGTTCCATTGTTGATTTTTATGCTTTTTAAATATCTTTTAGTGGCACTAAGAATGGTATGACTGTAGGTGACTATCATCTTCAGATCTAAATAGTAAGTCATTTGTATTAGCCAGGAGTCCTGGCTGTTTGACATTTGCTTGTATTGAAATATTCATATTAAAGGAGATATAAGTTGCTAATTTTCTAAAAAGATACTCTTGCAAATAGATTTATTTGATGCATGGTAAATGTTTTACAAAATGTCCATGTGATGTGGCTAGTCTTTGCATAGCTAGTTTCCATATATTTGCATGACAAAAAGTCCCAAAAGTATTGCATATCTACATGTAGATCTATTATAAGCATTGTAAGGGTTTAAAAATCAGTCTTAGCATTCGTTGCCATCAACCAACTTCAACTAAAATGCTGCTTTATCAAACTACAAAGTTGCATGTAAACCATTTGATGAAATTACAATCAGCATTTAAGTGAAATTGTGGATAGTTTTGAGTTCAGCTCATTACAACCACTATTTTCATAGAACTATATATTGTAAAGGAAACAAATAATTCTATGGAGATCCCAAGGTAGGCGTAGGAGGTTTTGGGTATGTTTAAAATGGAAAACTAGTAGAACGCTGATTAGTGGCCATAAAATTTTTTAAAGAAGTTGAGGAGGAATAGATTAAATTCTATCTCAAATTGATCACATAAATGTTATAAAACTTTTGGGTAGCTACTTGGAAACAAGAATCCCATTTCTTGTCTATGAATATGTCTCTAATAGTACATTCTTTGAACATCTCCATGAAAAACATGAGATTAATTTATTGACATGGAATAAAAAGGTTACAAATCATAATTAAAACTATAGAAGTACTAGCTTATTTACAATCTTATACTTTAGTTTGAATTGATCATAAAGATATTAATTCTATGAACATTTAACTTGACTCCACATGATCTCTGAAGTTATCAAAATTTAGATTGTCATGTCTAATGCCAATGGAGAATACCCATCTAAGTTTTAATGTGAAGGTAGCTATAGTGGATATGCTACACTTTTCCCATTAAATTCAAATGTTGATGCTTAATGGATTGCTAGCATGGATGTCATGGGTTCTTGGGGGACTTGGCACATCAAGAGGTGTTAGTGGGCCCCAAGAAAAGGTAGGTTGAATGAACAATGGTGTGAGGAAAAGATCCATGAATGTTTATTATGTTAATCTCTAATCTATCAAGGGAGTCAACATATACATTGATAAGAATGGTTACGCTAGGCATGTAGATTAAGCTCACCCCTATGATTTCTCAATTTTGTGTACAAACAAATAAAGTGGCATAAAACCTTCATGCATGAAATAGGAGAGGATCAAGGTAATTTTATGGACATAATTTTCTCTATACAAATGAATATAATTGATTTAAAATAGTCCAATGGGAAAATTGAAGATAATATGATGAATTTATTTGTTGATGGCCAAGACAAGATGATGTGATTTGCATGGCTCAATTTTCTATGTTAAGATTTTGATCATCAGAAAAAAGATAGATTTATTTTCCTTCACTTAAATGGGTGGCAATAGTTGAAAGTTTATAAGGAAAGAGTATTTGGGGATTTTAGTAAATTCGATAAAAGTAAAAAGATTTTTTTAATTCATCAACTATTATAATTAATTTCTATACTCATGGTATTATTATACATTTCATTTATTCAATTTTTTTTAATACTAAATTAAAAGGTTTAATTTGACATATTATTATAACAATTTTAAAAAATTGGCAATTAATAAATAAAATTTATTAGGTCATCACTATCAAACTTACTTGTCACATCATATACTTAATGGATAATGATCTTAGTTATCTAATTCTAATTCTTTGTATTCATATTTCTATCATCATGTTAAGTTAGGATTTTTAGTAGTACAATTTTAAAATATATTTTTTGTTTTTGTCCTCATTTTTATTATTATGTACTTAAGTGTATTATTGGTGTATTTATTTGATTTATTACATGTACTTGTATTTATTATTTAGATTGGTTCACTAATTACATATTGTAATTAATTTATTACATTTAATTATAATTTGCACAAGATAGGATAAGCTTTCTTAGCTAGTAGTCAACTTGGACACCTATCTTGTTACTGTGGAGTTACACTTCACTATTTAGAGTAAGATAGGATAATATTGTTTAACTAGTAGTTGACTTGTGTTGATCATTTATAAAATTTTGACACCTATCTTGTTATTGTTCAATTGCACTCTACTATTCATGTAGTCAAATATCAATTAAACTACACATGTTGTGTGATTTCCCTAATCTTTATCTTACATGCCTTGTTATATATAAGCAATGGATATTTGTGTATTCTAAATTAGATTAATATTGAATTATCATAGAAATTCATCATATTTGATTTATTTAAACATTTCCATTATTGTCTTGGATATATAGTTATTATTTGTTACTATTACTATTTTATCTCTTATTCATGCTTTCTATTAGATTCATTAGATCCTGTATGCTAATTCTAACATGGTATCAGAGCTATCTTGAATCTATAGATAGTTATATATTCAAGAGAAAAATATCCAAATATAAGATCAGTTTTTTAATTTTGTATACAGGCACAAATTGGAGCTTTGTGTAGAATTTATAAGCTTACCATTGAGTTCATAGTGCTCAAGATAGTCAAAATCATCTACAATTTTGTTTAGACTGGGCATAAGAGGCAAAATTGTCAAATGTTTGATCTAGAAGCACCATGACCAAATTTGGTGGGTACTTGAAAATCGAAGCATTTTTGAACAAAACAACCTCACAGTTGCATTCAAAAGGCATCAAAACCTATATATCCATATAAAATTTATTCAATTTGGACATAACCACCCATAAGGCAATTTTTTTTTTATTCCCAAGTATAACCATACAGACTATGTAGTGTAAAAACAATTGAGTAGGCCTCATAGATTAGTAGGTAGAATTGATAAGGAAACTTTGAGAGCCCACCATTTGAACACAATAAGATATTTTTGAGTGAATTATTTTTGAAATAGCTTAAAATTTTATGCTTTTTACTATTATACTTTTAGTTTTTTTTTAGATTTATATATATTTTTCTAAAATTTAGCTTTTTCAATAGTAGATCTTTCCCATCCTCATTTTTACAACCTTAGAGGCTCATAAATTTCATAAATGACCTCGTATTGAGGTCCCCCCCCTTTTAAAGTTAATATTTGTTTGAGCACAATGTAATAAAGTGCATATTTTTTTATACTTTTAGCCTAGAGGGCCTAATTTAACATTTTGTAAATTGGAGAAATTATAATCTAACCTTGTAACTACACTCAATTATAAAGTGCCAACAAATACTTACTTGATGGGATAAAACTAAGTAATTTAGAGGGTTTTATGGTGTTTTTTGTACTTTGATTTATGCTTTGTGATGGTTTATTTCTAGTTGCATCATGGGGAATCCTAAGTTCCCACTATTAACAACATACAACTATAACACATGGAAATAGACTGCTTAAAATGCATTAATGATGCTATAATATATGCCTTACATAACAAATCTTATTACTCCACCTACTGATGTAAAAGAGTTACAACATTTTCTCTTTGAAACTACTAAGATTATTTGATGCATTTGGTCTTACGTGTCTTTAGATTTGAATTTTCATCTTGACAAATGTACAAATCCAAAATATTCTTGGGATAAATTAACATCATTGTTTGGAATAATAAATGATGTTCATGGTTACCAAATTGACAGTGAACTCATTAGTTTGGATCTAAAAAGTTATGATACAATACAAGACTACATCACTAAAGTCATAGATTTTAGAGCATAACTTTTTGAATGTAAAATTGATAAAAAAGATATTCAATTAAATTTTAGTGCCTTACACAAATTAGGTCTTGAATATTCATCCTTTATCTCTATCTTTTAGACTCATAGGCTCACATTAGGAATAACATATCTAATGCCCACCTTTGAGGTATTATCTGTGATTCTAATGATTTAAGAAGAAAATTTAATAGCTATGGGTCTAATCAAGTCATCCAAATCTCAAGATCTAGTTCCGAGTCAACCTTAGTATAAGTAAGTTTCAACATCAACATCAAATATAGGTTAAAATAAAAAGAAGTAGAATAATTAGAATAAGTCACAGAAAGATAAGAATAAAGGGAAATAATATTCCTCACAAGGAGATTATAAATCCAATAATAAGAAAGAGGATTCACAAAAAAAGATTGGCACCCCTTGCCCTTATTGTAAAAAGGGGTTTCATAGTGAACAAGATTGATGGAAGAAAGAGATTGATGACCTTAAGGGTCTTCTCAATAAGATAACATCAATCAATCCTTTTCAAAGGATTCTTCCACTCTTTAAAATTAGGTAAAGGGAAAACTATGGCATTAGTTGCACTAGAAAATTATCTCAAGTCATGGGTACTTGACTCAAGTGTTTTACACCACATAGGTTCTGATCAAGAATAATTTTCTAGATTAGAACTAAGTTCCTTACCTCATATTCTCATAGGTGATGATTTTAAGATAGATGTCATAGGAAAAGATACAGTTGATGTTTATAGTGGTGTATTTGAGATTATTCTCTATGTGCTAGAGTTATCAACTAACCTTCTTTCTATCTACCAAATCTCTCACTTTGATACTAGTAGGAATGTTGAGTTCACACCTGATTCTATATCAATAAAAAATTAGAGGGTAATGCCTTAGTTGTAGTGGGAAAAGTCAACAATCAAACTTAGCTTTATTCATTCTCCCATTTTGTGCCTCAGTCTTCCTCTATAGCTTTTCTCTCATACATTGATTTAGTGAGCAAGCTATGACATGAGTGGTTTGGTCATTTGAAATACTACTATTTATAGTAATGTAGTCAATAGGAGATGGTTATAGGACTTTCATAGATTCAATTTTTAGGGGGTGTATGTCATGGGCCTTAGATAAACATTCAAAGGATAAGTTTGATAAAGGGAAGGATTGGAGGGCTACACGAGTCCTTGAATTTGTTCATAGTGATTTAGCAGTTCCATTACCTACTTTATATTTTAGTAAAACCCATTATGTTCTCACATTTATTGATGACTATTCTAGATATTCTTTGTTTTATTTTCTAAAACTCAAGAGTGAAATATTTGATAGATTTATAGAGTTCAAGGTTCTAGTAGAGAAACAGTCTAGCAAGTATTTCAAGATCCTCCACATCGATAATGGGAGGGAATATATGAAAAACAAGTTTGAATAATTTTATGGTTTTAAAGGAATTGATATTTAGCATTCAGTTGCATACACACCTTAGCAAAATGGTGTAGCAGAGAAGAATAGATTTTTAAAAGAGATGAAAAGTTGTATGACTCATGCAAAATCATTAGTACCTGAGTACTAGGTAGAAGTGATTAATTATGTTGCATATATATAGAATAGAGTTCCTCAAAAAGTTTTAAAAGCAATAACACCTCTTAAATCTTGGTGTAATAGGAAGCCAAAAGTACATCATTTTAGAGTCTTGAGTAGTCTAGCATGGGCTCACATACATTAAGATAAGCACCATGCTTTAAAATAACAAATTCAGAATTGCATATTTGTGGGATATCCTAATGGTGTTAAGGGATATCTAATCATTGATCTAGATTCACGTGAGCTTACTATAGTGAGAAGTGTTTAATTTGATTAAAGTTCTTCAGATTTATGTTCTAAAATTTCTCATTCTTCTTCCTTAGAAGAATCAAATAGTAGTGATGATGGTACTCCTACTTCATCTACTCACATGGATGATGAGGTAATACCTCCTCAACTCAGTTTAGTAGGTTAGATTATAGTTCCTCCTCCTCCTCCTCCTCCTCCTCTATTTTCTCACCCATTGATTCCTTTGTGGGATAGACAAACTTTGGAGGATACAAACCCTCTTATTAGGGATCCATTAGATAAGAAAACATGGTCACAACATGATCTTCCACATTCCTACACTACCACAACTTTTGATCCATAGTCTTTTTAGGAAGCCATAGGGATAGTAGAATGGGATCAATAATGGAAGAAGAGTATGACTCATTGATTAGGAACAACATTTGGGATCTTGTTATTCTTTCTTAGGGAAGAAAATTAGTATGATGTAGGGGGATATATTAGACTAAGTTTTTAGTAGATGGAAATATTTATAAGTATAAAGCATGCTTAGTGGCCAAAGGTTTTTCCCAAGTGGAAGTCATTGACTATATAGAAACCTTTTCATCTGTTACTAATATGAATTTCATTCACTTGATACTAGTTATTGGTGTAGCTCATGGTTGGGTTATACATCAAAGGGATGTGAATAGTTCATTTTTTCATGGGGATCTTCATGAGGAGGCATATATAGAGTATCCATAAGGGTTCATGTAGGACTCTTTATTAGTGTGCCACTTGTAAAATTCTTTCTATGGTCTAAAATAAGCCCCTAGGGCTTGGAATTCTAAGATGGACACATTTCTTCTCTCGATTGGGTTCTCAAGATGTCACTCAGATCTGAATGTCTACATTATATGGTAAGAGAATTCACTATTTTACTTGGTGCTCTAGGTTGATGATCTCATTATTATAGGGAACACATCATCTATCATAACTAGTGTTAAGACTGTACTTCATGAGAAGTCTTTTATGATAGACATGAGCCTATTGCATTATTTTCTTGAGGTTCAGATAGCGTAGTATTCTTCTAAGATTACTCTTTCATAACCCACATATGCCATGGAATTATTAGCTTAATTTCACATGGTTTATTATAGGCCTACACCGGTTCCCTTATTATATTGAGTTAGAATTGAGGTTCATTATTCCATTCCTTTGGTTGATGTGACATTATATCATCAACTTGTAGTCAACCTCATCTATTTGAATCATACATAGCCTAACATTTCATATGTAGTTGGCATGGTTTCACACATTATGCAAACACCATATGAGCTATATTAGAGAGCTACCAAACATAATTTGAGCTACATTCAAGGCACTATAAAATATAGGATTCACTATATAGTAGGTACAGGTTTAGACTTACTGGGATACATAGATTTTAATTGGGTTGCTAATTATGATGATTATAATTCCACTTCTAGTTACATCTTTCACTTTAGATCTAGCCCCATTTATTACTAGAGCAAGAAGCAACATGTAATTACTCTTTCATCTATAGATATTGAGTATCATAGTAGTATTAATGCCACTACTAAGGATATTTGACTTTAGAATATTCTCACTAAGCTTCATGTTCTATTTTGGAAGCCATCAGTCATCTACTGTGACAACTAGAACACTATCTAGATCTCAAAGAATCTAGTTCATCATCAGAGAACCAAACACATAGAGATCCATATGCACTTTATCAGGGAGCTGATTCAGGTGGAGATAATTGATCTTCAATATTGTCCTATAGAGAATATGTTTATAGATATTTTAACTAAACTTTTCATAGAGAACAAGTATCTTTACTTGTGATCTCTATTGGGGGCATGATACATCAATTCTTCAGGGGACATCAGTTCTTTAGGGGGGACTCCTAGACCTTCATTTTGAGGAGAAGAATTCATGTTTTCTCCTTTCCTCATCTATTTATAGATAGAGTAACTAATATGGCTACACATTACTAGACTCTTATCTACATAGCCCTACCTAAGCTTCACTTATGGGTGGTGTTGGTGCATTTATTTGCTTTATTGTATTTACTTGCATTTATTATTTATATTAGTGCACTAATTACTGATTATAATTAGTTTATTAATTTTATTAATAATTTTCACCAGGTAGGATAATCTTTCTTAGCTAGTAGTCAACTTGGACACCCATCTTGTTATCATGGAGTTGCACGCTACTATTCAGGGTAAGATACAATAAGATTACTTAACTAGTAATCAACATGTGTTGATCATTTACACAAGTTTGACACTTATCTTGTCATTATTGAGTTGCACTCCACTATTCATGTAGTTAGATATCAGTTGAACTACATGTGTTGTGTGAGTTCCCTGATCTTTACCTTGCACACCTTGATTTATATAAGCAATGGCTATTTGTGTATTCTACATCAGATAAATACTCATCATATTTAAATTATTTATTTATTTCAGTTATTATCTCAGATATATAGTTATTTTTTTTTTATAATTACTATTTTATCTCTTGTTCATGCTTTCTATTAGATTCATTAGGTATTGTATGCTAATTCTAATATGTATAATATTTATAAATTAAATATAACATTATTAATAATATATAATATTATTACATATATAAACTATATAAAATATATTATATAGCTATATTAACTATAATACTTTATAATATTATAATATTAAATAAAGTATAATTAATATTATATAATAATAAAATAGTAAAATGAGTATTTGTATATTGAAATAATGTAAGTTTCAAATTTTATCATACTCAAAACTCATGATGGTTTAACCTATTTAACATTTTTCTCACAAAGTATTAAGAAATAAAACTTTGAAATTTTTGTGAAGGTGACATTGAAAAATAAGGTTGTGTGGTTCTTCATATGGCGTGACAATACATTTTATGGGAATGACATGATTTGTTTTTGGTGAACTTTAGAAATGATGAATTGGTAGCGAAGTGCAAGACCATATAGAACATACAAATGGTGAAAGATATCAAGATGACTTGTGTAGTGATGGTGAGGGGCAAAAATAAGGTATTTCAATGATAGACTTAAAGAAGTCTAGGGAAATACATGTACAAAATTCAATGAAAGTTGGGTAGTGATGGTGAGGGAAAATTACAAGGTATTCTAATGAGAGACTCAAATAATCTTGGGGAAATACATGTGCAAAATTCAATGGTAGGTCACATCCTAAAATGTAATTTTGAATAAACTGTCAAAAACTTTGATTGAAGATGAAATTTTGAACAAACAATAAAAAATATATAAAGTTGTATTATATTTAAGAATAAATTTTGAATAGACAATTAAAAAAAATATAAGGTTGTATTATATGTAATACTAAATTTTGAACCTACCATCAAAAACTTTAAAGGGTTATAACAAATACATAAATTATCTTTAATATTATTTTCTTCTACTATGAATTGTACTAACATTTAAATAGTAATTATCTATAGATAATTTTTACTTAAAAAATTCATGATAGGTAGGGTCTATAATCACTAACATCAAGTATGCACCGTACAAACATGACAAAACTTTGTTTTGATTTTTAAAATTTTCTTTCACTATTCTTTTTAATGTACTTCAATTAAATTAAGCATAATATGAAAATGGTCTTATTAAATACAGTGTTAGAATATTTATTTTTTTAGTTAATAAAATATAGTTAATCAATCACATTATTTTATTTTTTAATATTAATACTAAATATTTATTTTTAAATTTATAAATATCCAAAACTATATATATAAAAGGAAGACTTTATCTAATAAAATATTTATTATATAAATTAATAATATTAAGTACTGTGTATATATGTATATATATATATATATATATTGTACTTAATATTATTAATTTATATAATAAATATTTTATTAGAAAAAGTTTTCCATATATATTATTTTATTATTTTATTTTTTAATTTTGGAAAAAATACATATTGAAAGGGTTTCCTTCTATTTATAAAAGGAACTCTTTTTATAATAAAATATTTATTATATAAATTAATAAAATTAAGATATATTTATATATATATATATATATATATATATCATAATTTTATTGATTTATATAATAAATATTGTATAAAATTATGTTATATATATATATAATTTAATTATTTTATTTTTTTAATTTGGAAAAAAAACATATTGAAAAGGTTTCCTTCTATTTTGAAATGATATATATTATGTCTTATATTTTTTCTTCAAATATAAAAAATATTTTTTTCATTTTTTATGGTTTATACAATAAATGTCATGTAAATTTGTTTTATTAAATATTTATAACAAAAATAATACACCATATAATTTTTTTAATTTTATATTAATTATTTTTAAAACATATTTAAAAAGTGATGTGAATAATAGATGAAAAAATTAACCATGAAGAAATAACAAACAATAAATAATTTATGAAAATGAATTTCAAACGACTTACAAAAATTAATTCCACACAAATAAAAAATATATTCAAAATATTTTTACAATAGTAAAATCTTAAATTTGACCAAAAATATAATTAAAAAAACATACATATGTGATAATTATTTTATGGACTCAATCAAATTTATAATAGTCAAAACAAAATCCCATCATTATCAAGATATTATTAGTTAAAAAAAACATACATATGTGATAATTATTTTATGGACTCAATCAAATTTATAATAGTCAAAACAAAATCCCATCATTATCAAGATGTTATTAGTTAATAATTACATTTTGGTAAAAGTGTGCATTTATTCTCGTTTAAAAAAAACAATATTCCATCATTTTTTGGAATGTATTGTATTTTTTATTAAAAGGTATGATTATGTTAGTGTTTGCTTATTTTATTAGAAAGTATCATGCTTTAAAAAAAAAGGAATTATGCTTTTTAAAAAAGAAAGAATTATATTTTTTTAAAGAAAGTATTATGTATTGATTTAATAAAAAAATATTGTAGTTAGATTACTTTTATTTATAAATGTAAATTATATTGATAAAATATGAATTATAAAAAGATAAAATCATTTAAAATTGAGTTTGATTTTTTAGAGATAAAATAGTTTAATTATTATTAAAATATATATATAGAAATTATGCTGAACAAATCTTTTTATAGATCAATGTGACCCCACTTAATTCATGTAGTTAAGTAATTTATTATTATTTAGATTTAAATTATTTGTAAAAATAAAAAATCAAATAATTTTTAATTAATTTCTTAGGAGGCCCATTTTATACGCAAATTTATCCTAATGAAAATTTGCTCCTTTAGTTTAGCTTTATCAACATTTTCTTCATCAAGCTTATGAGGCCCATTTTATATCAAATTTCCCCTAATAAAAATTTGCTCCTTTAGTTTAGCTTTATCAACATTTTCTTCATCAAGCTTATGAAAACGTGTATTGATAAAAGTCTATGTGTCTTCCTTCAGGCCTTTTGTAGTGACTTCCCCTAGGGATACCTTTGTAATTTCCAATTCTTCTTCAATGATTTCACCCTTATGCTTACCTTGTAGAGGAACTGATATTTATGCAAATTTATGACCTGAAGGCTCAATTATCAGCTTTGAAGTCACTCTGGTACTCCTGGGATTTTTACCCTTATGATCAAGAATTTTTAGAAGTCCCAAGTCTATCTCTTCCAAATTTGTTTCTTCCTTTGACTCAGGAGCTGTTTATAATGCCAACCATGAAGAGAAATCTATACTAGTAGAAGTAGTTAAATGTATCACTATTTGTTGTTGATTATCTCCCACCTCTGTCTCTTGAGTAGGAACTTTTTTTATACCCAGAATATCTTCTCTATGAACAACATAAGAAACTATTTGCTTACCTTTCTCTTTCTCTACTTGCTTGTCAAAAATTTCCTATTATTTTCCTTCTCCAACAACTTTATTCTCAGGTTTAATTGTTACCTCTTGTTGTGATATGTCTTGAGATGAGATCACTTCTCTTGTAGTTATCTACTCTAGATCTTTTTGGGTACAGACAAAAGGAATGGTGGGCTGATCTTCAAAAGGAGGTAGAGGTGGAACAGTAGGTGGATAAGATGGGGAAAGAGGAAGAATAACATTAGCCTCTTTCTAAATAGATTTCTTAAGAGGTTTGATGCTAGGAGACTTTGGAGGTGGCATGAGTGTGGATGGATCTACCTCTTTCACTACTAGATGTATGTTCTTTACTGGTAATGACTATGAAGATGTGGTATTAGTGGTATAAATAGGAGTGATAGGAGGGGTAGTGTTTATGGAAAAATTTAGAGGAGGTGTAGAGGTAACTGGCTGAATTAACACCTTTTCTTTTACCAGAGAATATGTATCATCAGAATTCTTCTTTAATTTCAACTTATTCCTTGGTTTTTGACTACCTTCTCCTTGTATCACTTTCCTTTTATGACTTACTTGGGTAATTTTTGTCATGTATAAATCCTTCATTCAGTAGCCCTTACTAAGTATCCATGGTGAAGTCATAACAAGAACCATTGAAGTGCTCTCAACAATAGTCTTTAATTGTTTTTTCTTGTAATCAATTTCTGGGAGTGAAACATTATCTTCTCCCATTTCACGATAAGAATGATGAATTACTTATCCATCATCTTTTATATCTTCAAGACTTGTAACCAAATCAAAAGAGAAAATTTGTTGAATAGTCATTCTGCTATTATCTATTCTCCTTACTTGAAATTCATCTCAGTAATAAATCCAAAGTTCTTGTAGGGTAGAATATATGCATATATTCAAGAGAAACTATGCTTTTTCTTATGATTATATAATCAAAATTTTCTTTAGCCTCAAAATGTGAATGATTATAGTTATGATACATCTCTATTTGTAAATTTTTTTCCTTATAAATGTTTGCACAATGATATTTGCCAATAACAAAAAACTAACTGAAGAATGATGTACTTTTGACTGAAGATAATGTAATTCCACCAACTACCAACATAATTCCATTATAATCCATTTATCACTAGGGTACCTTGGAAATTTTACTACTATCCTTATGAAACCACCGTGTCTGATATATGTGAAATTTAAGAATTGAATAAAAATACATCCAAAATGGGAAACTGCCTCCAAAGCTACATCAAATACTCTCTTGGCTTTGAAAGTAACATTCAATTTACAAATGACTTCATAGAATAATGCATCATTTACCCTTTTATAGTGTTTGAATTATTCATAAGGAGTTAATTGAGGGTAGTATTCATTTATGGGATATGTTGCCATCAACCCCTTTGTAGTCATCCTAGAAAAGACTCCATTAGAAGTTACATCATATACTAAATATGAAGTCATTTAAAAATAAAGAGTTTGAAATACATTACTCAGTTGATGAATAATGTTGTCACTTATCATTCTTAACCATTCAATATTATTATAACTCTTATTGACATCAATAACCCTTATGTAGGCATACATCTAGGTGGAAAATCCCCTGATATTTTTCTCTTCATTGATTCTAAACAATAACTATGTGATGTCATAACTTCTTGGACCAAGTCAGACCTCACTATTTGCCTTGGAAACTTTGAGGGCTATTTTGATTTCTTTAGATAAGTTGTATTCATTATCTTGATATAATATGTTGTTTTAATCTCCCAGAGACATTTAGATTTTTCCATTGATAAGTATATCACTTTAGGTCTTGATGGGATCTTAAAATAGTAATAAAAATACTAAATATCCAATCTAATCACCACATTACCAACAATATCTTTTATTGTTCTAGTGAGAGAATTGTAATACTCAGTACATTTTATTAAAAAAATAGATAATTGTGTAGATTTTGGGAAAGTTGCATCTTATAATATTCTATTATTTGTCATTTCTAACATGAGTGGTGTCTTGATTGTGGATTTATATATTTCTAACAACTCAGTTATATGAACATGTCCCATGTTAGTGCCAGTGATTTTTGACACTTTGGATGAAATACAAGACTCAATGGGATATCCCTTGTATTCATATTTCATCCCTACTTCTTTTGACTTCCAAACTCTCTTTGCTTTAGTATTTCCTTTCCTACTTGGCCATAGGACTTATTCAATTTCAAGATCAAGAAATTCTTCAATTAGAGTTATGTCTTCTTCTCCTAACATTTCTAGTGATTGAAATTGGAACAACTTGGTAAATGCTCCTAAAAATTTAGTAATTATTCCTATTAGTTTTAGAAAAGGTTGAATAACTAAGTTAATTTTTTTTTCTTATGTAACAATCCTTATCAATATTTATGTATTAGGAAATTCAAGTAGTAGTAAACCTTGAAATTTTTAGGTAACTCATTTTAAGTAATAGGGTGTTGTAATACCAAGAAGGTCTAGGTATTTCTCAAGTCTTCAGGGTTGAAAACTTTGAGCAAATGACAAGAATTTATAACTCTAGGTTTCTTTGGGAAAGTTATTAGGGTTGGAAAACCTAATGAAATATAAGTAATAGGTATCTGGAACTTTAGGTAAGAAATGCCCGTTGGAAACTTAGTGTAACATGTGACCAATTGTTTGGGTTCAAGATTTCAAGTGAGTAATAAGTCATGAAACGTCTAGGTAGGTAATCTTGTTCAAATGCTAGGTATTTGTATAAAGATTCTATATTTTGGAATTTTATTTGATATTTTCATATGCAAAATATTTTTGAAGAATTTATAAGGGTTTGAAAATACCTATGCATGTAAAAATGACTTATAATTGCAAACAAAACAAGAAATGATAGAAAAGATTTCAAAGTGATGCATGAAATTTTACCTCAAAAAAATATGATATACAACTAAAATGAGTTCATGAAATTGAAGGGGAAAAAACTAAATACCTCGACTATAAATGGGTTGTGAATATTTTTCACCAAAATCTCTCCAAAAGCTCAAATAATGTCACTCAAGATTCATAAGGGAAGTAACTAGGTTAGAGGATATAAACTCTAGGTAGGAAATGAGGTGGAATTTCTAATATTTATATTAACCCATGCATTAATGATAACTAAGTGACATGTGTGAGGAAATCCACATAAGCATTTTGATGATTCTCAGGTTTCATGAGTTACTTCACTTAATTTGGTTTATGAAGTCAGGTAACTCTGCAACCCCAATTCGGTCTAAGACTTTGGGCTTATGAACCTTTATTGATTTTAATTAGCAAGTGAAGTAATGTAACTTAAAAATCTTGGGTTACTCTAATTAGTGATTTTTGGGTTTACAAATCTAATTTGCTCAGCTTTTGAAAAGTAAAGTCTTTCCACAATTTTTATTTAAACTAGATGGTGTAAGTTGGGTTTGTAAAGATAACTTACTTCACCTTTTTGAATAAGTAACATAACCTATAGAACTTGAGTTGGCCTAAAAATGAGCCCAAACACTTAGTTTTTTGAATTTATTGGAAAGATGGACAAATGGGTTCTATGATATTGACCTAGACAAACATTTTCTACCCTTCTAGAGTAATTTGAAGCAATTTTGGTAATAAAAGCAATTACAATGAAAACTATTAAAGACTAAGTCTTATTCATGGGACTAAGTTTTAACAAGTATAAATGACTCACATAACACAAAAGACAAAAATTCAATAGGGGTAATCCAAAATTTCGAAGTGTGAAATATTGGGGGACACCACCTCTCACTCACCAATGTTTTCCATTTTATGTACCTTTTTCCATTGATGATTGGGTAAAGATTGTTAATTCTCACTCATCAACATTGTTTTATCATTTTTTCTTTCCCACGTTTATTTAAGGATTATTACTACTTTTACATTGATATTTGATTTCCATTTTTTTGACATGTATCCTTGGTTTTACTGGGTGAGTTTGCCTTTCTTACTTAAGGTTTACTTGTTTGAGTTTTTTGGTATTTATTAGCCTTGACTTTTTGGTTACCTAGTTTAGTATAAATTTTGACTTGGTCATTTGGTCTAACATAGCACTTGTTACCCTAGCTTGCCAAATTTACAAGTATGTCCCATCCACATAGTACTAGTTATCTTGGCTTTCCTACATTTATTTGTTTTTTCTCTTTAGTTTTATATCCTTGGGTTTGTTGAAAGTAGTCTCAGTGTCCTTCATGATCAAAACTACAAGCATAATTGATAACCATACAATGATAAAGTTAATTCAAAGTATGCATTACATTTACTTTTTACTTATTTTCCTTTTCATCATTTAATTTTAGTTATTTTTTCTTTAAAATACTGTAACATTTTTAGCCTCAACATTATGTGTTACTATGTTCTTTCATGAAGCACCATCCCCTATAGCATCTGAGTGACACATGATGACCTTAAATTGTGGCATATGTGTACACATAATATTTTAAAACTTTATCAATTACTGATGCTTTATATCTTGTAGGAACCCATAAAGTCTCAATCTCTCTAAGCACATGCCCTAAGGGGTGCACTAAGAAAGGGGTGGGTAGACCATTGGGTATTAACATGATTATTATCCCTTATTTTCAATTATTACCAATCCAACCATCTCTTAAGACCATTTCCCTAATGTTCACCTCATTTTTAAACATTCTTCTATTCATTTACCACCTTCACTAGCCCTTTTCCTAATCTAAAACCTTATTTGACAATTTACATGACTATGTCAACTATGTCAACCTTGTACTCTTATTTACAAAAAAATATTTAGGGTCTAAGTCAGCCCTTAGATGACCTAATCCATGATCTAGTTAGTTTTTTTTAATTATGATACTAGGCCAACGAGGTCAACTTTATTGGCTCAAACGTTTATAAGGGTTTAAGGTTAAATATGCCTATATAAAGACATCCATTTAACCATTATTATAGGTTAGACAAGAGTTATTATTTATTTGAACTTTTTTACAACTTGCTCTTCCACCATTCTACTTGAGGAGTCTTAGCTTGGATTTTCTACTTAGAGAAGAACCTAATCTTGTGGAGAAGTCTTGAATGCTTTAGGCTTTCTTAGTGATCCTTAAAAACCACAACAACCTTTTACAAAGCACCTTTTGTCCAAGGGAAATATTGAGTCTCAATGGGTTCATCTTCCAAGTTAGTATCTCTAACTTTATTCCTCTCTTTCATAGATATAAGTAACATAAATAATGGATTTTGAATAATATTCTTTGTCCTTGCATTAGGGTTTTATCTATACATATCTTAATTAGTATTATCTTATTCATGTTTGATTTTATGTTTATTAACCCTCTTACTCCACAATCTTTGGTGAGCACTACATTAGACTTTGTTTTACTTATTATTAGTTTAGTGAATATGAAAACATACGACTTAGGATTGTTATATTATTTTTCTTGACTATAGTTTTTGGAACTCTCCCTAGTAATATTATTGTGGTAATAGATCCCCTAATTTATTCTAGTAGATCCATATTGGTTTTTACCTTAATTATCTAATGTATACCCAATTGAAAGTGTAAGTAGGATCTATCTTATTCGAGATAGGATTGATTTGTAGATATGATGCATTTATTATTGCATACACTATGCATGTTTAATTTTCATGTTTATTACCCTCAATTTATGCCACAATATTTGATGAACAATATATTAGGCTTTTACTTTACTTGTTATTAGTTTAGTAAATATGAAAACATAGGACCTAGTTAGGGCTATTGAGTAGTTTTTCTTGACTAGAGGCGTTGGAACCCTCCATAGTGATGTTATTATGGTAAGATATCCCTTGGATAGGTTTAGAGGATCCATATTGGTCATTCCCTTGATTATATAATGTATCTCCAATTGAAAGTGTAAGTAGGATTTATCTTCTCTGAGCTAGGATTGATTTATAGATCTGTTACATTTCTCATTGCATAAAATATGAACTATTGATTTTGAAAAAGGTTTTGAAGTGGTTCATGTCCCTTCTTGGTTGATTATTTTCTATGAAATAATTTTTTGTAACATGTTTTCCTTGATGTGGAGAAATAGGTAATTTGGTTTTGGTATTCGTTAGAGCACATGCATATTTATGCACATCCCAATATAAAGTTTTGAATGAAGTAAAAGGCTTGTGTAACACTCTTTCTATAAGTGGAGAAATAAGACCACTACTAAATATAAATTTAACTTCTATGTTTTAGTGGGTATAGTTTAAGAAATACAATATATCCTTAAATATGATAACATTGTCTTGAATGGACTCGTGCTTATTTTGTGTAAATAATTAAAAAATATCTAATGGTAACTTAGGTAAGGTATATTGATGAAAATTAGATAATAACACATATTTAAGTTTTTTTAAGGTTGATAATAAACCATTTTGGAGGCTATAGAACCAATTAAGAGGCTCCTAAGCTAAGATTTGATGGAAAGCCTTTAATAATAAGTATTCATCCTTAGCCTAATGTTCAAAGGAGTGTGTATATTGTTTCAAATGAGTAGCACGATCCCCTTGACCATTGATGAAGAATAAATTAGGCATGTTAAATTTTTAAGGTAAGGATATTCAAGAATATCTCAAGTAAGAGGTTGTTCCTCTAATATATTATTATCAAAGGTATCTTCATGTGAGGAAACTTTCAACTTAAGGGCATTCACTTGTCAATAAATATCTCCCATAGTATTCATTATAGATAGTATTTTTTTCACTCAATCATGCACCCTAGATATGTTTTTCAATCCTTCTCTATATTTAGTGAAACATTGGATTACTTTGAGGCCCATGGGTTGCCTATAGAAGAGGTAAACCTATAGTTTAGAGGGATATATCCTTTGATATATCTTTAATATCACACACCACAATAGGTAAATCACTTTTAGGGGGTGAAAATTTAATAATAAAATAAAATATAACCTATACTAATTAAGGTGATACACCAATGATAAGTCCATAAACACACTTGCAACTGCACTAAGAAAGAAGGCTACTAAAATTTACCTTAACTCATTGTCCTTCTAGCATAAGTATTTCCCATATAGGTGTATTTTTATAAATATATAAAGGTGGGTAAAAATAAGGTATGATAATATAAACTAATAGTTTCTCTCACACTTCAATACACACTTATCAAAAACATACACTTTATTGGACCTATTAGAAGAGATATCACTCACACAAAACATGTAAGATTAGAATGGAAGAAAAGAGAAGACATTCATCACTTAAAACCCAATTAAAATACTTGACACACTTATAAAATATATTTTAGACATAAAATAAACTTAAAAATATTTTATTCCAAGGTAAAACAAGGTGTCAAACTATCAACTTTTCCATACTTGGTGTGTACTAGATACAAATGCAAAAATGTCTTGTATTTATAGATCATAGGAGAAGAGAGAGAAGAATAAAATTGGAAGGGACACAAGACAAAATGTCAAGATATAAAAACTAGTTAAAATTTGAGATAAAGAGGTGGAAAACATACCATGAAGTGGTCTTGGACAAGTGTCCATTTAAAGTATGAAACCTTCCCTCAATTTGTCATATAGACTCTTCATATCCTACTTTCAAACAACCTTGATGATGAATCATCTACTTGAATATACAAAATTTCAATAATGGTAATTGACACATCCTATAATATGAGAAGATGGAAATGAGATCAGTGAAAATATTTTGTCTTCTCTAACTGATGATCTTTCTCTTTACACTTGTGTTGATTGTCTGTGGTTATTTTACTAGCCCTCTTGACTTCAATAGTCACACTTGTTATCAAGATGACTTGTAGTTATCCAATTTATTTCATTGAAAAGGTGTTAATACACATGTTTATAACCTCTTTAACTTCCACTCCATTAGATATACCTTAAAAGGATCCAATATTAGACGTCTCATCTTCAACCTGGGCAGTCACTTCTCATTCTTACTATCTATCCAAGAATACCTATAGTGAAAAGTGTAGGAGAGGGATTTTTAATTAAAAAAATAGTGAGATATTAGTATGATGAGTTAAAATACATCCTTACACACCTCTTACAATGACTCGTATTTAATAATTCCCTTCTTCACCTATAAACCAACCCAAATCCTACAATAATCTCAATATTAAGCCTATTTTTACAAGAGACAAAATGAAAAAGTTAGGTTTCAAGGATCTTGAAATAGTGATAGACAAGTAAAAATTAGTTTCAAGACCTATTAACTCCCTCTAAATTCATTTACTAGCACATTTTCTCCATTGAGTTCAAACAAGGGTTTTGAGAGGGTTTTAAGCTATTCTGGTTCTTAGTGATGATTCATAAAATATATATGTTTAATCCCTAAACCAATTTAATTGAGAAATAGTCAAGGACACCCTTAAACTATTACAAACTCCTTGAGGTACATGGACAGTGTTTGTGTATATGTGAAAAGATGAACATGGTCTCTCGAGCTCTTGATTGTGTTCTAAGTAGGCCTGAGAGAAAATTAGGATTGAATGACCAAATTTGAATAGTTTTTTTTTTTCAAATAAATGGATCAAATAAACCCTAAACTCTCCTCTCCAAGTTATCACATGAATTTTAAGGATTATATAGTCATATGGATCAATTAAAGCACCTTGGGGGTTTAGGCCTAGATTATGAATCTAAGTATATGACCACATGTGAATGTTTCCAATAGTTTCATATGTTTATTATCATGCCTCCATATTGATATAAACATTTAAATTCATTCTATATTTATTAAATACTCTTCATGTTATCCTTCCAACATTCATATACTAAACTTGTAGGGTAGTCATGATAGTGGAGTGCCCTTTGTTTGAGACAAAACAAAGGGCATCTCCCTTATTTTTCTAATTAAATTGAGATTATGGATGGATTTATTAGATAATTAAAATGACTTTTACCAATTTTATTAACTTTTTCATGTTACAAAACCCCTCAAACCTTCAAATTTCTCAAGACTAGATTATAGGATTGATTGTGTACAGGATTTCTATGCAGAGTTGGGCTTGTTTTATCTTTACTTGAGTCATAGTATTTGTCTCTAGGGATAACATGGAAACATGTTGTCATCATTCTAAGAGTGGAACCTATATGTTCATCTAATTATATAACTTTTCCTACCAAAGATACTAGCATCTTTCATGTGTTTATGTTAGTCTACAAACAATGTATAAAATTTGGATTAACTATAGGTTGAGATTTTTTGGAAACCTAGCTTAGGTCACTCTTTAATATATTTTCCTATCTTTGATGACCTCATATTATTTGATGATATCTATGTTTTCACCCATCTTTTACCACTGTTTACTAATTAGACCTATGTTCTCCATTAACATGAGTTAGATTGTCTCCTCGGTTAGATTGTCGGTGCTTATTTGGGTAGAAGTTGGAGGTTTCCTATAGGTGAAGATATAATTGAACATTGTACTCAAATTATTGAATTTATTTGTGGTCACTAACATCATTTCATACCTATAAATAATCACCATTATCATTTCACCAAATGCATTATTAGGCCATTATTGCACTTCAAATTCCTATGCTTATTTGGGCCTAAAATTCACTATAGTTCTTTGATCATCTTCAATAAAATTGGTTTGAATTATATGTGATCTTATAATGCCTAGACTACAAGGGTGAGGCCATCTAGGCTTAGACAAACTTCATAATCTCATATCATATAATGACACTATGTAGGACATCGTCTATTTTTGAAGAAGTTAAGGCAATAATCTCATCTAAGAAACTTTATTACTATGCACCTTTGTGAGTAGAAATGAAGGGTTTGGGTGTATAACTAATTGTGTCTTAATGACTCTAGTCCTTTAAACTAATTTCAAACATTTTAAGGCTCCATCATGAAGTTCACATCTCCTATCAACCTTGAAGTCCTTCAAATTCAAATCTTCCATAGATAAACTAGATTTCATGGTTTGAGAGGAGAGACATAGGTAAATTACCTTTGATATGAATCCAATTATAGGAAAATGACTCTATACAACTGAAAACAACTATTATTCAAACCATAATATGTTCATCATGTTACAATAAAGGTGATCATGGTTATCAATCCATTTTCACATATGTAAAATAGTTTGAAATCATCAATAAATGAGTTGAAATTATTTACAAGATCACATACACCAATTAGAAGCATCAAACCACTACAAACATTGAATAAGAATGAGGTGTTGGGGATGTGTAGGTAATTAAAAGGCATAAAAAATATTAAAGATTATTCATAGAGCACACACAACCAAACAAAAAAACATTTCCATGGAAAGGAAGTACAAAATTAGTACTAACATCCACCAAATGAATTCCCATCAACTCTACCTAACCTATCCATACTGGAGGAAAAATGATTGAATTCTTTGACTTATACAAAAGATCAATGAGATATATGAACCAATTTTTTTTTTTTTTTTTTTTTTTCATTTTTTGAGTTATCAAAGCTTCTTGAGCTTTGATATGAGCTATGGGGATATGAAGGGACACTACTAAAGCTTTCCCACATCTTAAAACTATCTTGTAGTCTATACAACTTTAGAAACTACCCCCTTTTATAGTTATCTCCTTTATTTATATGTTGGACCTATAATATTTATTTTTGAAACTGATAACTAACACGTTTTTGACATGACACATTTTTTATTCATTATTGACACCTTTTTCCTAAGTGGAAAACTGTACAAGTTCATTAAGATGACCCAAAAGGACATAAAATGACATGAGATGAACTTAGACAACTGTGACCAAGATAAAGCCTAGTGTGAGACCTCATTCATAACCATGACAAGCATTTTAAGACCTAGGGTACCCTATGTAAGTTTTAAATATATAGGGGGTTGACCTAATTTGAGTTGGGGTCAAAATAGTCAACATTTTGGTGATTTATTAATGGCAACAACCCTGTTAAGCTAAATACCATTTGCCTTCTCCTATCCATTAGTCTATTGAGTCAACTATGTACTACCAGTGACATTGAAATGCCTCTGAAAAGACTAAAAAACAAACCAAAAAATATATAAAAAAAACAAAAGATAAGACAAGAAATCAAGCACACTTGTGTTCTCATTAACACTTAGGGAAAATACACACAACTCAAACAAACTAACTTATGCACAAACTAACCTGAATATAAATCTTCCTCCTAGATCAAAGGGGAAGCTTGAAATATTATTTTCTCCATGAAGTGAAGGAATACATAAAACATTTTTACCTTTGAGCATTGGCCTTGATGTATTCAACTTCTTGATGTTTGCCAATCTCCTTGGCATGATTTTCAATGAACCACAATAGATACAAAGATGTCACCTATGAAGGTGAATTCTTATTTTGACTCAACCTTCTCTTCATGGTACTCCTCAAATACAAATTGACCCAATAATACTTCATCAAGGCATGTCTCTTTGACCTCCATGGTGTTTTGAATGGAATCAAACTCCTTATCAATTACAAGCTCATTATATATAAATTCAAATATCTTGACACTTTGGTATATATCATGTTTTACTTAAAAGAATAAATCATCTTTAACAATATCTTCAAATTAGATAATAGGAGGTATAGGATTTTGGAGGGCCTCAAATTCACTCTATACCTCATATAATCTTAACCACAAATCATCTTGTTCTATAAAAAAAGTAGTAGTTTCTCCTTATTTTGTTTCTCAGGTTCAATATTTTGATCATACACATGAACATCAACTAATTGAGCATATGTGGGGTCCTTCTCAAACACCTCTTATTTCATGTCTTGACTAAACTTTTTGTGGACAACTAAAACATGATCTTCAACATCTTCTTCTTCACTCAAGAATATTAACTTGCACTTGTATTCACTAAGGGGAGTTGCTATAGTTATTTATTCATCATATATGCTCATTTCATCTTCTTGATCAATTACATATTTATTTTGGTCTTCTTTACTAATATCCTATAGGATAGGTTCTCCTTCAAGAACGAATGAGGTGAGAGGGTGATGAACAAGTTCATGGGTTAGAGAGGGAGTATGGGATGTGATAGTTAGCTCATGAAAGGGTATGGGAATGAGATGAGACACTTGACAGAACTCTTGGAGATAGAGAAGGTTTTTATAAGCTATAAATAGTTTATTTCCTTTAATAATCACCTCATTATTTTCATTATCATAATGAAATTCATCAATAAATTTAAATTGATCATATACCTTATTAACTAATGCTTCCTTTTAATGTTGAAACTCTTCTTGGATAGACACCCAAGATGAAAAAGACGTATGTTCTTAGGGAGAGGGCAGTGAGTCTTGATAAAAAATAATATTTTATTCATAGACATCCACTTCTTGGTTCTCACTCTCTTATCAAAAACAATATTTTCTTCATGGGCATCCACCTTTTGGTTCTCACTCCCTTCACCTTTGTTTCCCCAAGACTCTACTACATGGTTACAAACTGGAGTTTGAAATATAGTAGACTCTATGGAGGACTGGATTAGATTTCCTTAAGGATAGTGAATGGTTTCATGAGGATAAGGATGAGAAAGTTGATATGAAATATAATATGGTTCTTGAGGAGAGATAGGTCTAGTTTAAGGAAGGTGGTCTCAAATAATTTACCTCTTAATATCTTGGATATCTCCTTAAATAACTTGCATCTTGAGGGATTAGATATCTTATTCAAGAGCCTTAATCTTATCTTCTTGATAGAGTTATTCATAGGTTTATTCATAAGATTTTTCATAGGGATGTTCAAGAACATCATGTTCATACGGAGAAGGGATAGGATGACCATAGGGATATCATGGCTCATAGGACTAATAGTAACCTTGATAAGGTTGCTAAGGATATAACATGGGTCATAACAAGGTTTGTATAAAAGTGCATAGTAGGTATTCTCAACATAACCATCCAAATTAACTTACATGAAACCCATGAATTGATTAAAATATTTTACAATAGGTACTCGAACTACTTAGAACTATATGATTACATTAGGACTCACCATTGGTGTTATCTTGAATTCTTATAAAAGATGATATTAGGAAGAACATAACAACAATTCTTTTACTCTTTTGAACCTTAGTCCCACTAGGTGTTCCATAACTATTTTCACTCAATCTTGCACCCTATAAAGGTTTTTTTAGCCTTCTTTAGATTGAGTGAAACATTGGATTACCTCTAGTCTTGTGGATTTTTTATAGCAGAGCTAAACCTCTAGGTTAAAGGGGTAAATACCTTAATCTATCTTTAAGATCACACACTACATTAGGCCAATCACTATTAAGGGGTAAAAATGGAAGAATTAAATAGACTGTAACCTATAATAATAGAGGTGATACACCAAAGATAATTCTACAAACACACTTTTATCTACACTAAGAAAGATGACTACTAAAACTAACATTAACTCAATATCCTTCTAGCATAAATATTTGCCATAGAGGTATATTACTATGCATATCTAGAGGTGGGTAAAAATAAGATCCAATACTAGACACTACTAGTCTATTTGACACTTCAAGACAAACTTATCAAACGCATACACTTTATAATACCTGTTAGAGGAGATATCACTCACACAAAACATGCAAGAGTAAAATGGAAGCAAGGAGAAGACATTCATCACTTACCATCTAAGTGAACTAATTATAACACTTAGGAAAGATATTGTAGAGATCAAATCAACTACATAATCTTTGTTCCAAGGAAAAATAAGGTGCCAGACTTGTAGGGCTTTGCTATACTAGGTGTGTACTAGATACAAATACCAAAATAACTTTCATTTATATAGCACAAGAAAAGAGAGAGAAGAAGATAAGTAGAAGGGTCACAAGGAAAAATTTCAAGCTATGAAAACTAGTTACAATTTGAGAGAATAAGGTGGAAAATAGACCATGAAGTGGTCTTGGATAAGTATACATATGAAGTATGACACCTTCCCTTAATTTTACATAGAGACTCTTCATGTCTTACATTGAAATTACCTTGATGATGAAACATCCACTTGACTATATAAAAATCACATAGGGTTCATTAAAACATATCCTATAACATGAGAGGATGGAAATGAGATTAGTTTAGGTATTTTATGCTTCTCTAACTGATGATCTTTCTCTTGACAGTTGTTTTCACCATCTACAATCACTTACTAACCCTCTTGGCTTTAATATTCACACTTATAATCAAGGTGACTTGTATGTTTCTAAGGTATCTCACTTGAGAGGTGTTAGGACACATGTTTATAACCTCCTTACCTTCTAATCCATTAGATAGAACTCAAAAGGATCCAATATTAGACCTCTCATCTTCAACCTAGGCAGTCACTTCTCCTTCTCACTATCTATCTAAGACTACTTATAGTGAAAAGTGTATAAGAAGGATTTTTCATGAACAAAAATAGTGATAGATAATTATGAGGAGTTGAAATAGGTCCCTACACACCTATTACAATGACTTACATTCAAAATCCCCTTCTTCACCTATAAAACAACACAAATCTTGTAAGAAACTCAATACTAGGCATGTCTGTATAAGAGATAGTATAGAAAGGTTAGATGTCAAGGATCTTGAAAGAATTATAGATAAGTCCAAATCAATTTCAAGACCTATTAAATCCATATTAATTCATTTCCCACCATATTTTCTCCATTGGGTTTAAGCAAGGGTTTTCAGATGTTCTGATTCATAGTGATGATTCATAAAATATAAACATTCAATCCTTGAACCAATTATATTAAGAATAAATTAAGGATCCTATTCAAATATTCCCAATGCATTGAGGCACAATACATAGTGTCCATGTAGATGTGAGCAAATGAACGTGGTCTCTTGAGCTCTTGACTATGTTCTGAGTAAGCTTGAGAGGAAATTAGGCTTGAATAACCAAATTTGAATAGTTTTATGAAAACCAATATCTCAAATATACCCTAAAATCTCCTCTACAAGTTATAAAATGCCTTATAAGGATCATATAGTCATATGGATCAAGTAAGACACCCTAAGGTTTTAGGCCTTATAGGCTTGAACTATGAATTTAGGTATATGGCCACCTGTGAATGTTTCCAACAATTACATATATTCTTATTATAACTCTTCCAAATTTATATTAACCTTTCACTTAATTCTATAATACTTAAAGGCTCTTCATGTTTTCCTTCCAACATTCATATACTAAACCCATAAGGTGGTCTTGACAATGGAGTGCCATCTATCTAAGACAAAATAAAGGGAATCTACCCTATTTATCTGACCAAAGTGAGATTATGTATGGATTTATCAGGTCACTAATATTCCCTATACCAATTTTCATAACTTTTTCATTCTCTAAGACCACTCAAACCTTCAAATTTCACAAGACTAGCTTATAGGATTTTGTGTGCAAGATTTTTATGTAGAGTTGGGCTTGTTCTATCTGCTAGAGATACAATCACTGGGGGTGAATAAGTGATTGTATGTATTTAAATTTTAATTTTATTCATTTAAACTATTGATTAATCAACATATATCAATTTTATCAAGAAATATTTACAAGAGAGCTCATTCATTTAATGCATACACAAGATCAAACACATAACACATAGTTACTATGGGAGACCCTCATGGGGAATAAAACCCACTCTCAAGTTTGTAACACATATAATGCTATCCTATAATAAATTATAAATAGAGATACTAATCAAATCCTTTATACCAACAAACATTTATCATGTCCTCCTAGTCAAAGGCCTTTAGTGAAACCCCTATTTCATAAGGAACAACTACCCCTAAGGAAGATCAAGTCCTTTAGACCCTTATTTGAATGCCTCCACCTTAGAAATAATGTATTTAACACCTGATTATGGATATCTATTTTATAACCTCTACACAAAACAGTCTCTTTATCTCAAACATGGCTCTCATATAGGCTTGTCACAATCTCTCTCCTTATTCACTCAAACTATCCTCATATCCACACTCAGACCTCTTTGCATATCCTCAAACTATAGGAGTAATATTTATACATAAAAAATATGACCTAAAGATCATACACATAGTCCTAAATCTTCTCTACTTATCATCTCATCTAACTGGTCACTCTACATCTCCTTCGCTCCACAAAACTCACATGCACCTTATACTTGTCTTCTTCATAAATCTCTCACACATCCAAGTCTAAAAACCAACACATTTGGTTTCATTACATACATAAAATATCAAAATATTTACTATCGGCCATAACACATGACTTCACCTTTAAGGCATCTTGCATAGGTCACACTTAAGCACAATACACTTTCAAATAAGCATATGCCGCTTTTAGGTCCTATGGAGACCTGTTTATCTCTTTAATAATTATTAGAGAAAATTAAAACATAAGAACACTTAACAAATGGATGGACCTATTCCACATGATCTATAGGTCCTATTTAAGTGTCCATATCTTTCACAATACCCTTTTTCTTAAGCATAATTTGCTCCAACAACTCTCTATACACATAGTCATTATAAACAAACACACAGTCACATTATAAGACTTTGTTCATAATACATATAATTGGAAAAACCTTCATAATGCAAAAATATCATCTTGATGGAGTGCACAATATGCTCCAATAGCTAATTCATTAAGAGATATCAAAATAACATCAAACGATCTCAATTACCTTTCTCAAGTTACTTGTAGAATATGCATGAACACACAATAAAATTTTAACCTTAATAACTTTGAATGTACATACTTATAAATCTTAAATCTAGGTTCATTATATGATCCATGGAGTCCTATTCATCTTTGATTTTTATAGCATGAGAAAATTATAGCTAGATCAAAAGATATGGTCCAAAAACCATCTACTAGTTTTTCCCTTTGTGAAACTCAAATATTTAAATATCAATGGTCAGAGTTAAAGCTCGAACACCATGCTCACATATCATTTCCTTACTACTTAGATTAAACACAAAACATTTATCTTGTTCCATATTTAATTTATAGGTGTAAATTCTCAACCATTAAACTTCAACCACTTTGACCTCATCTCATGCACCCTTATAATGTTGACTCAATATGTATCATCAATATCTCTATATCAACTAGGTCTTTAATATGTAATGTGCACTATTCAATCAACTTGTAAGAATACCCAATCACCATTGGATATTTATCCTTTACCTTTGATCAATGTTAAACCTTGAACACTTGTCCTCATTTCATAGTATCCTGACATCTTGGAACACACACACTCCATTAATATTCTATAAGATGCTTGATCTTTATCTTTTCTAAACATCTATCACATTAACCCATTTTACTTTATGCACACCATTAGATCTAAAATTATACACTCATATGAACTATTGGATCTCCACTACGTATAGATATTTAATATCATCTAAATTGACTATGGGGACCAAGTGCAATATGCTTGGAAAGCCTACTTTGGACCTTAATAACTATTGTTGTGTTTAGATGCATGATCTATAATTTAGACCACATGATTACCATTCAAAAGATAATCCATCCATATAACAAACTAATATTTAAATCTTTGCTTGTGTGAGATATAATGCCATTAATTTGATCACTCAGATTATTCTGCCATACACCCAACTATGTTAAAATGTTCTTAAAAGGCCAAATTTGTCCATTCATATCTTTAGATGCACTTCATCACATGATCTTAAATTTAGCACAAATAAACTAGGTTAAAAATTGAACAAACCCATATTATAAACTTATCCTAAAATTTCCACACATGCAAAATATAACTACATCAAAATTCCTACCCAAATTTTCTTTCCATATGCAAATTTGTCTAATTATGGGAAAACACAGTCAAACTACCTGGAAGCCCAACTTTGCACATGAATACCTTTTAATGTACTTCATTTCCTGATCTAAAATTTATCACATAGAAATTAGTCATAAAAATAAACAAACCCATATGATCATTTTATCCAGACACCTCCACATGTTTGAATTATTATATCATCAACATGTTTACTTGAATCTGCTTAAACCCTTTGGAAATTTGGCTAAGTATGGGAACTTAGTGAATTCTATTTGAGAAGCCAACTTTGTACCCTCATATATTTTATTGTGATTTGATGCATGACCTAAATTATAGTTCATAACAACTAGGGACTAATGTGATCATACCATATGACCATCTCCTATTGACTCATCCATACATGCCAATTATGATGTCATCAAAGTGCCTACTCATATTTTATACCATTATTCCCATTTTCCAAGATAACCACAATGAAAAAATAGATGAATAACACTCATGAAAATATGAAATCTAACCAACATGGACCTCTGATAATATCCCTTTCACATACTCAATACTTCAAAATCATCGATAAACATCTCTAAATAGTCAACTTTGAAGATCAACCAAGTCAACTTCAAGCACACTACGATAAGAAAATTGCAAACTTTGTCATTGTTATTTAGGCTATCAAGGAACTTTATCCACTCACCAATACACCTCCATGAAATCACCATGACATCACTAAAAACTTTCCAACAATCTCCCCATTTGTCAGTGATGTCAACAAACATCATTTATCTCACCTTCTCTCTCTTCAAGCACTCTTACAATAGGAACTTTATCCCCATTTGACAAAATGACAAAGTGGTCACCTAATGATATTTAGGGCACAAAAATACCTTCAAAATATGAAAGGACCATCTTATAAAGATGATACAAAATCCCCCTTACCTTGAGCCAACTTCTTCTTGCCTTGATAACTTCTTCTTACTCCATGACAATACTCTCTTCAATCAAACACTACAACCAATGAAGAAAGAACACAAAAAAGAACTAAAATATGATGCAAATCACCAATAATAATCTGAGAGGGATTCTCCCTAAGATTTACAATATAATTTTACCTCTTTAACATCTTCATATCTCCAGACACCATCAGGAACCACCATATAGGCTTATTAGCCTTCTCTCTCAAACCACCATAAGGACAACCAACAGAATGTCGTGACACACACCAAATAATAAACATGCTCTAAAATAACTTGAGAACATACCTTTAAACACTCATACTTTTCTCTTTTGTAAAAACTAAACAAAAGTATTTTTTTTTTATATTAGGCTTGTCTAGTCTCCTTATAGCGCTACCTGAAACTTGTAGATCCCATAATTTTAACTAGACACATATTCAAGACATGAAAATTCATATCTATAGGAATTTCAAATACCCACTCAAGCACATCAATTTAAAATAACTAGCTTATTCTTTGAAATATACTTCCTTCCCAAACCTACTAGCCAATTAGGCCTCTAACTTGACAAAAACATGATAACCACAAACCTTAAAATATTTATAAAGCTTGATTTGACAACCCATTTGGACCATTAAAATTATTAAGAAGCCTCATACCTCAATTCATAAGGTAAATCATGTTTTTTTGCAAAGCCCAAAACCATAGAATCTTAAAATAAAGAATCATCAAACCTCCTTCTAGTTAATGTCTACCTCTGAAACTACACACTTGGAGACACCCATCACATACTTCTGGACCAAAATTTGAGCCTCCATAACTTTGGGAACATAGACTTCATATAACCCAATTTAGGACCTATATATTCTTAAGCACAAATTGAGAAACCCAAAAGCAAACAACAAGATCTAACATTTGAATTCAATATACCTTCAGACTATAAAACCACCTAGAGTATGCTAGAATACGGTCAATAGACCTTTCTATGTAAAAATATCATCTTGATAAATCACAAATCCTCTTTTTCCACTTTTAAACCTTTAATATGACCTTGTAGATTGATCATATATAGCTATGACATCATTCTGACATCACCACAAAATATCTTCCGTCTAGACATACCTTCTCCTCATTCATCTCAAGCCATCTAGGACCATCTAAAGAACACCACAATAATACTTGCTTCTCCACTAAAAGGAGTCTCTTAAGAAGCATCGATAGAGACATCCTTTTCACCATAATGATCTGAAATAAAGTGATAGTAAGAGTGGCCCACATTTCCTCAGTAAACATAAGAATCCTCTTATAGCTATAAGATTTCTTACTCTTGTTATTCTTCCTCTTAGTTTAAACTATGACAACTAGTTCTTTTTCTATATCACTCTCCTTCTCTTTTAAGATATAATTGACAACATATGGATCAACTATGGAATGTTGACATATACTTTCATTTGAATAATCAATCTTAAAGCTTAGTACCTCATTACTATGCACAAAAACTAATGTAATCTACAGGAAACATAATTAATAATAGTAGGATATTCACTTGGATCCATACATTCCTCATGACTAGCTTTAACTAGCACCTTGGTATTTTACTTGTGTTTGGTCTCTTCACTCACAGCATGAGTAGATAAGGAGACCTCTTGGCATTCTTTAAATTTTATAGCTTTCTCCACCATATCAAACAAATCACTTGGACCTATAGACTCATCATGACTCACACTTATCACCTTTGGCTTCCATGTGTTAACTTACCTTCTTCTTTACACTCTAGGAGCCTAATTGAATTCATTTTGACTTGTAGACCTTTCCTTGCAGAACCTAGTAATGTGACCTCAATGTTCATAATTTTAACACACCATACCTTTTATAATAAATGTATCTAACCTTACCTTATTTGGATAGAAATTTACAATGTGTCCTATGTCATGGTAATTAAAGGACTTAAGTCTATTTACACCTTTTGATTGATGAACCCCATCATAGTTTCATGCAAACTCATTTTTAATATGTCTTCTACATTCTCTAGTTCTATGCCCAAACTAATTATAAGTATAAAAGTAACCATTGAAATTTTCATAACTCATGGAATTTTGTTATTTGATCTAGTTTGTCTTCATTCTACTAGCACCTTCATTCATTGTCTGATGATTTGTCTTCAAAGGTTGATTTACCTTTCTCTTATTGACACTCATGTCAACTAAGAAGCAACTTTGGGCTCTTCATTTAAACCCAATATAGATCTATCACTAACTAAATTTTGACTCTTTAGGAAATCATACAGATCATTAGAAATTTTATCAAACTTGACAAATGATTTCACCTTGCTTGCAGATTTATCTAACTCAAATATCAATAACTTATTTTTAGCTACATACCTTTCAAATTCATCTTCTCTATCTTATAGTATTGTAGATAGTATTTCTAATTGACAACTAAGATGCTTACCCATATATTCATGCTCCTTGACATCTTCATCTATTCTTGCCTCTAATACACTAAATTGCTCTTCAAAGTTCTTGAGTTTAGATTTCATCTTCTTATTAATATTTAGTTCTTCATGAACATTAGTCAATGTAGTCTCATAGTCCACCTCATCTTCATCATCATCTAAATCACTCCAAGTATACCGCTTGTGATGTGAGAAACTACCTTCCTTAGCCATGAATAGATCCTTATCTTCAATAGGACCATCATCTTCATGATCATATTCTGAGTCACTAACTTCACTCTCATATGATGAGTTGTAATCTTCTTTGGTGTAGAGATTATTCTTGTCCTTGAATTACTTCTTCTTGTTATCGTACCTTCTAAAACACTTTTTGATTTTATTAGATCTAAATGTTCTATTTCCATCATCATGACCTGCTCTTCATCATCATCATTCTTATACTTATGAGGGCACTTATTATCAAAATATCCTATCTCACCACAATTGAATAATTTGAGGGGTAGTTTATCTTTATACTTTCTAGAACATATTATCAATTTCCTTTAAGTCAAAGCAATTGGTTCATCCTCATCTATATCAGGAATGTCATCCTCATTGAGTTTATTACCATGGAACTTCTTCTTTATCTTCATTTTAGTCTTGAAAATTGTTTCCTTCTTTGGTGGTGTATCATGATTCTTCCTCATCTTATAGGCAATAAGGGTGACATGCAATTGATCCATATTCAACTGATTAAGATCATGAATTTCTTCTATAGTAGATACTTTAGGATCAAAATTGGGGGATAGAGACCTTAATACCTTTTGAACAACATTAGCCTCTTCAAGTTTCTCTCCAAGACCTTTGATGATGTTCATAATCTCATTAAATTTCTATAGAAAGGATGCCATAAAATATTCTTCATTCATCTTGAGACTTTCAAATTTCCTTCTATGAATATAAAACTTAGTAAGATTGACCTTAGAATATCCTTCATAAATGGTCTATATTTTATCCCATATCTCTTTAGCATATTTACAGTGGATTACCTTGGTGTGTTTAGTATCTGAAAGACCACAAGTAATAGTATTCCTTGGCTTCGAATTTTTCTCAAGCAACTTCTTGTATGTAACAATAGATGGAGGAATAGTAGGAGTAACATAACCATCCACAATAGATTACCATACATCAAACCCTAGGGACATAATGTATGTCCTCATCTTGGTACTCTAAAATCCATAATTGGATTCATTGAACATCAAATATTGCTTAGTAGAGAAACCTCCTTGATGACTACCCATATTATACCTTGGATCACCTTCAAGCTATTAATCCTTTTCCAAAGGACCTATTCTAATACCAATTTTTAGAGGTACAATCATTGAGAATGAGGGTGAATCAGTTAGCCCATATATTTGAATTTTAATTATAGTCTTTTAAACTATTAACCAATAAACATATATCAATTTGATCAAACAAAATTAACAAGAGAGATCATTCACTCAATGCATACATAAGATCAAACACATATCATATAGTTCCTGTGGGAAACCCTCATGGGGAATAATACCCATTCTCATCTCTATAAAACATGGACTAATTTCCTATAAGAAATTACAAACATGAGGCTGATCAACTCCTTTAGACCAAAAAACCTTGATTAGGACCTCTTGATCAAAGGTCTTAGTGAAACACCTATTTCACAAGGAGAAACTACCCTTATGGAAGATCAAGTCCTTTAGACCCTCCTTTGAATACCTCCACCTTATAACTTATGTCTTCAACACCTAATAATGGAGTTTTATTTTCTAACCTTTGCACAAAACACTCTCTTTATCTCAAACAAGCCTCTCAAATAGGCATGTCACAATTTCTGTCCTTCTTCACTAAAATTATCCTAATATGCACACTTGAACATCTTCACATAGCCTCAAACTATAGTATAACTATTTAGACATTAAAAATATGACCTAAAGGTCACACACATACTCCTTAATCTCCTTTACTTATTAACTCATCTAGCTGGGCATTCTACATTTCCTTCACTCCTCAAAACTCACATTCACCTTATACTTTTCTTCTTCAAAGTCTCTCTCTCCTTCACTCCACAAAACTCACATGCACCTTGTACTTATCTTCTTCTTCATAAGTCTCTCTCACATCCAAGTCTAGAAACCAAAACATTTGGTTTCACTATATATAGAAAAATCATAAAACAAATAGTGAAACATTTGGTTTCACTATATTTCTTATTGGGAAAAACACATGCCTTCACCATTAAGGAATCTCACATAGGTCACACTTAAGCACAATCCACTTTCAAATAGGCCTACATCATTTTTAGGTCTTATAGAGACCCATTCATCTCTTTAACACTTCTCTAAGAAATATAAAACACATGAACACTTACCAAATGCATGGACCCATTACACATGATATATAGGTCCTCCTTAAGTACCAATATCTATCACAATACCCTCTTTCTTAAGCATAATTTGCTCAAACAACTCTCTACACACACATTCATTATAAGTAAACACATAATCACCTTATAAGCTATTATTCATAATTTATATGATTGGAAAAGCCTTCATAATGCACATATATAATCCTCATGGAGTCTTGAAACATGATACAATATCTAATCCATAAAGAGACATTGAAACATCAAAATGGGCTGAATTACCCTTCTCAAGTTACTTGTAGAACATGCATGAACACATATTCAACATTGAACATTAATAGCTTTGACTATATATACTTTTATATCTTCAAATTAGCTTCATTAAATATTCCATGAATTCTTATTCATATTTTATTTCTACAACATGAGAAAATTTGATCTAGATCAAAAGATATGGTCCAAAACCACAGACTAGTTTTTGCCTTTGTAAAGTTAAAATATTTAAATGCCAATGGTCATAATTAAACCTCAAACACCAGGATCACATCTCATGTCATTGATACTTACATTAAACATGCACCATTAATATTATTTAATCTTTAATGTATAGGCATGAATTCTCAACCATTAAACCTCAGTCATTTTGACCTCATATCATACACCCTTGTAATGTTAACTCAATACACACCTTCAATCTTTAAGAATCAATGAAGTATTTAATATGCAATGTGCACCATTAGATTAACTTATATAAACACACACTCACCATTGGAACTTTATGTTTAAATTTACTCATTAATAAACCTTGAACACTTGTCCTCATCTCGTAGCTTCTTAACATATTGGAACACACATGCTTGTTGATCTTTTATAAGGTTGCTCAATCTTTACCTTTAATAAACAACTATCACATTGACCCATTTCACTATATTCACATAATTAGATTTGGAAGTCTGAACTCCCACAAACTATTGGATCTCCACTAGGTCCAAATCTTTAACATCATGTAAATTGAATAAGTATGGGGACCAACTGCAATATACTTAGAAAACCTACTTTGGACCTCAATAAATTTTATTGCATTTAAATGCATGATCTAGAATTTAGACCACATGATCACCTTTTAAAAGAGAATCCATCTATATAAAAAAAAAATCTTGAAACCTTTACAAATGTGAGATATAACACCATTCATATCCTCACTTAGATTATTTTGCCATAGAGCTAACTATGTCAAAACTTGCCTAGAAGGCTAACTTTGTACATGCATATCTTTAGAGGAACTTCATTGCTTGATCTTAAATTTAGTGAAAATCAACTAGGATAGAACATGAATAAACCCATATGATTAAATTATTCTAAAAATACCACATGTGTAAAATATAACTACATCAAAATGGCTACCCAAATTTTCTTGCCATATGAAAATTTTGTTAAGTATGGGAAAACACAGTCAAACTACTTGGGATCCCAACATTGCACATGCATATATTTTGACATGCTTTTTCACATGATCTAAAATTTAGTTCATAATAATTAGGAAAGAAAATTAATAAACCCATATGATTATTTTGTCTAGACACCTTCATGCATGTGAATGCTAACATCATCAATATGCTTACTTGGCTTTGCTTGAATGCTTTACAAATTTGGCTAAGTATGGGAAATTAGTGAACTTTGTCTAAGAATCCAACTTTTAACCCTCATATATTTTACTACACTTTATTTCATAACCTAAATTTTACCATATAATAACTATGGACTAATTTTGTAGACACTAGAAAAATGTACTAGGTGTTGAAATGCCTTAAAACCCCCTAAGGACCACCTAACCCTCCTCTACCAATTGAATAACCTATTAGACCTTGGGTATAGTTAGTTACTTATCTAGTTGAACTAAATAACTTACTAACAAACCTTAAACCATATTTTTTAACTTACCTTGACCCTTTACTCTCAATCACTTGACCACTGATGATCAACTTAACTGTCAATAGTTGGTGTGGCCATCGACGATCAGTTCCTCACCTTTTTAACACATCACCAAATATGTGCAATATAATAAGCTATAATTAAATATTTTTACCTTATGTGGTGATAAAAATATCCTAATCATTGAAATCAATAGCCTCACCCTCTAAATAACCTTTTATCTTGCATCTCTCTTTGCCTATAAAAGGAAGGGATTAGGAGGTGAAAAATGATCATCACAAGCATTCTTGCATATAGGCATTCAATATTTTTATCATCCAATCTTCCTTTAACAACTCAAGAATAGAAAAAGAGACCTAAAGCTTTGTTGAATTTTATTTTGAGTCCAAATTACTATTACTTTGGTAAAATCACCCTAGCCTTCAACCATCAGCCATCTAACAAGCTAAAGGTATATTGTACTTATTATTTATTTCATTAGATTTATAACCATCTAATCTGATCAGACCTATTTTCACCTTGTTTCCTAACTTATATATCCTTAATGACACTATTATCTAACCATTCACCTATTTTATAACTTCTCTTTTAACAACCTTTAGAATCCATAAGCAATCACTGATGGTTATCACAACCATCGACAGTCACCCCCAACCATCGATATTTAACCATCTATTGATGGTTCGTTGAACTACTAATAGTTCACCCAACTGATGATGATCACTATGGAAAAAAATAATATAAATTTATTTTCAACCCCTTAACCCCAACAAAACTTAACTTTCTATGTTTTTACCTATTCATAGACCATTTTTTAATTTTCTAAACTTGATTTGATCTACATTATCATGAGTATTGACCCACTTTTTCTATATTTAGTCATTTTATTTAATAATAATTCTAATTTTTTATTGTATTGAATTTCATTTCCTTTATGTAATTACCTTACTTTTATCTCTTTCAACTTGATTGTTATTAAGAGTAGATTGACAACCTCCTACCACGCTTATGCTTCTTATATCTATCTCATGTTAGGTAGTCCACTTAACTATCTTGCTAATAACACCTTTGTTAGTACTTTCTTATCTATAAGTCATTACTTCCAAACAAAAGAGGAGTTATCCATATTCATATAGACTACGTGCACATCACCAACCAATTATTTCTACCACACCCTTATCACTAGTTTCTTATTTTCTTCCAAAATAAATAAATGAGAAAAAATTAAGAGAAACATTTTGGTACACCTGATGAGGCCCTAGCATCATCTGGGTGCCCCTTTCTTCCTTTATTCTTTGCTCATACAATGAAATCTAAAATTTCTTTTGGGATTAAAATAAACTTTATATACATTGATTGCTTGCTTGTTTTAGTTCATTTAATAACTTAAAATCAAATTAATTGATCATAGTTTTATTCTTGTTATCACACACTTTACCAAACCACATAATCAATCAACACATCAAAATAAACTTGAGACAAGGCCCGACTATGATTTCATCACCTAGAAGTAAACCTTACCCTTTCTTGGCAATCCTACTTGGAGGTCATTACTAAGGGGAGAACCAACTCAAATCTGTGGTTGAGTATAAACTCTAAAATTTAGTTCATCTTGGCTAATCACCCAACACCCTTATTATTGTAGTTTGTTAAGTGAGGGGGTAGGCCCCAATATCAAGCCATGTACTAATGTTTAATATAGCTTTATTTTGAGCACCTAAACACAACCTAAAACCAACCTTAGACTTCCTCTTTAGTACTTGATCTACAAACCAATTGTCTTCTTCACACTTTCTAAGGCATAAGCCAAAAATGATCTAAAAAATCCTATGTTTTGAACACATCGTTAGTGTATGTTTGGATTTCCTTGAGATTATTTTCCTTTTTATTTCTTTATGTTTGAGTTGTGAGTTTTCATCATTCCTTTTATATTACTCACATGGTCTTTACTAGACAATAATTGAGGAATCAAACCAACTAAGAACCATCATCTTCCTCTTCTTCTTCTTCTTCTTCTTCTTCTTCTTCTTCTTCTTCTTCTTCTTCTCCCATGGAGTATATTTCAAATGTCGAGAGTTCTCCTCATATTTCTCCCCATCCTACAATGCCTTAGATAGTTATTGAGGGTGATGAAAATTTTTATTCCTTCCTTGATAACGACCCCATGGACCTCTAACATTACCTTAACACCTTGGCTCACTACACCCCTATTGCTTCGATTCCTCCTATGGATTCACCTTTATGGTATGCCTCCCCATCTTATGGTTGGTTTTACCTCTACCAACCTTTAATCACCCAAGCATATTATTTTAGTAATATCTCATCTTCTACCACCACCTAAACCAAATTCCAATATCAAAATACCTCTTACACTAACCAACACCTCTAACATAGGGGTAACCTCACTTCTTGTTACATATACATTATCCACCTTGGGGGTATCTTTTACCCTTATTTCCACCATTCCTATTATCACCACCAACTCCCCAATTTATACCCCTATTTATAATTTGGTGCTTTCCATACCTCCTACACTTCCACCTATTACCACAAGAGTTACCACTCAACCCCAACCAACTACTAGCCCATCCATACCTCTAAACCAACCCATATCAATCCCATAATAAATACACATGACATCTTACCAATATGTTCCTAATCCACAAGGATACATAGCACCTTCTACCCAACCTTTTATGCCCATCAACACTTATGCAATACCATCCTAACCTATAATGACCACCTATCAATATGTGGTATCTTCTCAACCTTATACCTCTTATCCATACATTACTGCCACCCATGCTTAACCAAACTTACCATCTAATTGTGGAGGTTCCCAACCTCTAATTGATTTGGTCAAAATGTTAATAAACAAAATGACCAACCTATAATCATCTCTCTTTGGGGCCCATAACCTTCTATCTTATGATCAAATTGGAAACAAACCTATCCACTCATCCATCCCTATCAAATCCTATTCTCATCAATGGGAACTACCCAATTTTTATAAGTTTTATAGAAAGGAGGACCCCCATTAACACTTGAGAGCATTTCACCATTATTAGTATTTAATTGCATATGATGATGCTCTTCTCCTTCATACCTTTCACATGTATTTATGAAGACCAACCTTGGATTAGTATAGTACTCTCACCAAACACTCCATCTTTTCATTTTCTCTATTGGCCCAAGTCTTTTTAGATCACTTTTTAGTCAATATATCTAAAAAGGTCTCTATTACCAACCTTTAATCAATTAGGCAATTTGATGATGAATCAATTATATATTTCATAACTAGATAAAGAGCTCTCATCAACCAAATTTATATCTCCTTACCCCAACCTGAGTTGATTTAACTCTTCCTTTAGGGTTATGTGGATGGGTGTCATTATTACCCTTTCATTTAACCAAGATAAGTTGGTGTCTGTTCTTACAAAGGTGGTGTCTAAAGCTGTTTAGACTAAGGTAATTTAAAATTTCATCTTAATAGTGTTTATTTTGGGGTTTTTTTGAATATTATTCTAATCTATATCTACTTTTAACTCTTAAACTACAGTTTGAAATAAAACACTCTTTGTAGAAACATAGACCACTTGATCTAATCTAATTTTAAGAATTTGAAATTTTTTGTCACAACTATGAAACAAAATCACTCTTATAGAATTAAAAGGATATCAAATCTAATTCACTAATTAAAGGCAATCATAAATCTATACTTGTTGAATCTAAAAGAATGAAATAAATGCTTATGCTAGAAATAAAGATTAACTATTCAAACTTCCTTGTAGACTTTCAATCTAAATTATTCAAACATATACTTATAACAATCTATAATGTAAAAAGATATAGAAGCAATATATAAATACCAAATAGATTTCTTGTTTCCTTAGGAGTGGACCCTTGCTCCCTCAAATCCAAATCCAAATTAACTTAGCTTAAGAGATTATTCAACACATAAATTAAGAAGAGAAACTACTTCTATATTTTGTATCAAAATTACAATATTAGTGTATGTATTAATAAAAAATCTATATATCCAAGCATGGATCTATCTATTTATTCTATATCAATAATTGTGTTATCCCACAATTCCAGGAAACAACCTAACTAATTTGAAAATAAAAGATATTTTAGACAAATTGCTAAATATAGTTGGAATATAAAATAATTTCAATGAGATATTTTAGGAGTCAAAGAATCCATAGATAAAATTTTCAACTCCTAACTATATAAATCAAATCTTTACTTATATTAACATTCTTATCTTCTATCTTCACCATTGTACCCTAGAGTGGCAACTCCTAAAATAGAAGGCTTAGCAAAAAATACATTTATATATACATGCCCAAAAATGGAAATATTGAAAAGAGTCCTTTAGATTACTATAAGGACGTTGGAGAATCTATCTAAACACTTTGGAATGTGTTAGGATCAGTCTTGGAGTAATTTGGATCAATCCATAGCAAAATTGGAATAATTCGTAGCTTACTGTTAAAATTTGTAGCTTGCCTATCAAAATCTGGAGCTCACTATTGAAATCTATAGCTTGTATATCAAAATCCATAGTAATTTAAAAATATAGAGATGGGTCTTTGGATCTCCTCATCTTCATAATATTTTCAAAACTCTCATTAATATTATTATTTACCTATACAAGTCAGAGTATGGAGCCTAAAACATGCAAATGTTAGAACAAAGTACAAAGAAGATAGATTTAGACTTTACATGAGTTTATGAAGGCAAAATCATCTATTTCCTACTTTATACAAGTTATAAACATCAATATTACATATAATGCTCAATAATTTGACATATTTAAGGCCATAAATTATGGTAATAATGAGTCATTTTATGGACTCATCATCTCCCCCACTCCTTACCTTTTGCAATTCCCTTTACAAACTATATTCTTAATCTCTATAGTTGTGAATTATCTGTTGCAACTTCAGACTCAAATAATAAATAGAATATAGGTGTTTTTGAAGTATCCTCTAATTATGGGGTGTGAAACCCATATCCTTCTACACAAAATAAACATAAAGTTCAAATTATTCTTGAAACTATGGTCTTGTATTTTGCCAAGGAGACATTAGAGAAAGTAGTAAGGGAGGTCTAAGCCTCATTCTAATCCATGTATTTTTTTCATCCCTCTATAAGACTTCTAAAATTATACACATAACCTATTTATCTCTTCTTAGAGACCACTGAATGGTAGTGGGTGACAACACTTATTTTCATTTTAATGGAGCTCGTAGCATATGCCAACACTGTCTATAAGATACCACTACATCATCAAAATTATGCTCCACAAACAACTCAAAATTTATAATGCCATCCTATAATGTGGATAGATAATGATCATGGATTCTTGATTTTTAGTAGTAGCTATGAAATTGACATAATACATGTTGTGTAATACCAAATTGTGGCCTAATGCATAAACTAACATTTTGTGCAAGATCAATGTGATCATTATATCTATCTTTCCAATCAATTTTGATTCATATATGCAAATAATAGGTCTCTCATCTAAAGTTCTCCTACAAATAGATTTACCAAGATACTATTTGTATTTCCTAAAACAATGTCGCACAAGTAAAATTCACAAAGTAGGTCTTGTTTGTCAAGAGTACTATTTTTGAATGCTGTCATGAAATCATTGCTAGTGTTTATGTCATATGGTAAATCACAAGATATTTGTAGCAACTACCATTTGAGGAATTGTTCATGTAAAAATAAGCTATATGCAGAAGAGGGAACTCTACAAGTTATCAATTTTTTAGCTAACTAATAGGTAAATTAGAGGGTTGGCTTGATTTGTTCTTCCTTTTGTTTGGCTGGAGTTAGTTCTTCCTACATTTTCTATTTCTCTTCTTTAAGAAGATAATTTTCCTTCATAAGTAGATGATTTTGTATCTTTATTTCGTCTATTTATGAGAAAACTTGATCCCATTGGTCTTTCACTTTGGAAAAAATCAATTTAGTTTGATAGCTTTGCTCTACCATGACTCTAGGAGGAGCATGAGAAAAGCTAGAATCTATTTGGTTTTTCAACCTGGCATTTTCAATTTCAACCTTAAATAGATTCCTTCTCAGAGAAAATTTTTCTTCTTCAAGTGAGCGAGTGTGACCCTAAACATCAATAATCTCATTTTCTGCCTCATCCTCTTTTTTTAAATATTGCATTTCTAAATTTTTAATTTGTTTCACAAAATGGGCAATCATAAAATTCTTATTTTGTGTTATAATAATCAATTTAACTATATCCTCTACATTTTGTTTAACTGTAGCTTCTAATTGGGACAAGGTTATAATATGTTGAATTTCTATATCATCTATTTCCCTTGAAGGTTGTTCCTCTTATTCAATCATGGGTATTTTCATTTATCCTTTATCTATTACGTAGGAGGGATGTCACTTTCATCAAGAATAGTCTCAACAAAGTCATCAACCAATTCTTCATGTGAAAAAAAGTTTCCTCTTCTTTTCTATTATGAGATTCACTAGTAATGACTGCTGTGGGATTTTACGTCAAGCTATCCAATGTCTCAACAACAACGGTCTCTTCACTATCCACTTCTAGGATTAATCTTTTTCTTTTTTTAAGAGGGGGATGTGCCTCTATAGGTAGGGTTTCCTAAGTTTTGACCTTGGAGGTAGGATCTGTAGAAGATTTTTCTTTAATAATTTTAATGGGTTCATGAACTTGAGTATCTTTAGAAACATGTTATTATCTTCTAGTAGAGGATCAGAGTCTTAATTTCTCACTTGTTGGCTCAGGAGGAGAAGCTATGTTAGGAACATCTAGGGTTTGGATTTGAATGATCTTGGTTATAGATCTTGTGATATAGATGAATTTAGAGGCTATCTCTTTAGAGGAAATTTTTGGTAGGGATTTTAAGCTAGAGGCATGTATATGTGAAAAAAATGTTTAGCATATTTAGGGGTTTTCTTCCTATTTCCTTCAAGGAAAGTAGTGTAGGCCTCCATTACATTTTGTTGCAGTAAAAAATGGTGTTGAATAATGAGGTAAATCAACCAATGATGATGTATAGTAGCAAGGTTTTTGGAATACCTTATAAGTACATTTTGAATGGATCCTTGAAGGAATGAGGGAAAATATATTTGGTGTTGAGGTTTTTGAACACCATATATTAAATGAATCAACGTTCTTAACACCATACAACTCAACACATTGCATTGTCCCTCACATGTCAAATATTTAATAAGCTAGAAAGAAACTGATTTCCAAGGTTCTAGTAGAGATTCTCTACTTACCCCTTTTATTCTACCCCTAACATCCTCCATGAAAATTGGAATGGGTTCTACTTCATAAAAAACTCTGCCAAGAATATGAAATGAGGACCTTCCTACTATTTAAGCTGCTTCATCTAGGATCCTTGATAATTCATTGAGGATTTTTGTGAAGGCTATCTAATATCCTCTAATTTTGGATAAATTAGACTTCAGGTGAAGAAAAAATTCTATCACTAATGTTTTTTAGAAACCCTAAAACTTGAGGAAAAAATCAAGGCATCCTGTGGTAGTCAGTATTTATTTTACTGCTTCATTATCCAATAGTTCACTTACATTTATAGGTTCTAATTTTTTCTTCAAACCCATTTTGAATTTTTCGCTCTCAAAATATTTTAGCACACTTAATTCTTCCCCATACTTCTAAAAAGAGATTAAATTTTTGTTTTAAAAATGATTTAAAAAATAATGATATTTTTGAGGGTTAAGATATGAATATTACTCAAAGCATGCCAAATAATGATGACAACACTAATCAAAATCAATGATGTTATAATTTTTGATTATTTTGTGTTTAAATTATGCCACCGCCAATCCCTTTTTTATTCTCCATTTATTAATTTTTATTAATGACATATAATTATAAAAATAACATGTCACTATAAAATCTTCTTATAGCTGGAAGGGGTACTATCCGTAGATTTTATATTGACATTTCAAAATACTTTTTATAAAGTTGAACCCTTATGACACCATATGAGAATATTATATTAATGATTTGAGCATATGAATACAACCCTAATTATTTAAAACCAACACTTAAAATAAAAAAGAGACACCTTACCATACAAATCTCAATAGTGTCCTTATTAGTCTTCTTGATCTGTTCTACATAAAACAAATTGCATGAGTTAGTGATAGTAAAACAAATAATAGTATTAAATTTATTTCTTTGGATCCAAATAATTTTTTTGAATTGATTTTTCCCCATTTTTTTAGTATTTTAACCTTGAATAGCCATTTCTAGTTTTCTAGCAAGGCTCTTTATTCAGTGCATGAACAACCAACAAGCTAGTTTTTTTTATCATGACTATGAACAAAGTCTTAAAAGATTCCCATTGCTGAAAACTAATTTGAACATTTTTAGGGAAGAGAAATATTTGAAACCAAACCAAAACCAAAATTGAGTTTCCCTAAAACAATATACTCTGATATAGGAGTCTTATGATTCATTTTTGGATAAATTACTTAAAGCAAACATCATACAAATTCCTCAAATAAAACCTCCCCAACAAATTGATTCCTCTTTGGCTACACCTAGTTGGTAAAATTAGAACAATCTTTGTGATTTTAATCACATCATTGGACATGATGTTAGTAGGTGAAATACCTTTAAAACTATTACCCAAAACATGATTGATAAGGGAGAAATTATATTTGATAATCCCAATGCACCCCCAAATTAGTGCCTTGGTATATTTCATTAACCTTTTCCCAATCATGCTCATTATACCAACTATGATGACAATAAATTGAAATAATCTCATGCTCATGAGGTCCATATGATTAATGTCATTATTAGTGAACCTCTCATTAAGGATATCATCACCTCATCTACCCCTTCCTCCATTCCACTCATTGGAATGGTGGACTCACCCTTTATTACTTTGAACACCCAAATAGAGGAAAGTAACCACCCCTCTTTCCTTATCTGAGGAGACCATATTTTTATCCACATATCCTTTGATAGAAATACTGAAGGAGGCATCCATTACTTCAATCAACTCTTCACCCGCTCCATCTATTAAAGTGGTTTAATTACACTACATTCCTTTGAACACACAAATAAAGTAAATAACCATCTCCATCCCTTCACTTGAGGCTATCATACCTTCCTCTTTTATCCTAAAACCACCCATTCTCTCTTTGGGAACCATCCCAAAAGAAGATATCACCTTACCTACACCTTCCATGTAGGAGACATCGTCCCAAACCATGGAACCTTACATCAAGAACAATGGCAAAGAAACTATCCCCTCACCCCAACCTTTGGGCTTAACTTTTGAAACAAATGACCAAAAAATTAAACCCATTTACAAGTCTTTTTATAGATTGGTCCAAAATCTAGAGTTCAGTTCTCAACCTAGCCTAGATAGAGCCACTTTTTGGCATCATCTTGGCCTCCTTTACCAAAACAAACCTAAACCTTATACCTCAATTTCATCCACCATCAAACCTATCACTACCTCAATCCCATCCTTAAACACTTCTTCTTCCAAAACCATAGGAGAACCATTCAACCCACCTCTACCTAAAATTGCCAAAATAATTTACGCTTCTCTAACCAAACCCATCAAGAATCTGGGAATACTTCCTACACCTATCCTTACTCACCCATATTTGAAGTTGAACTTAAACTTTTCTAGTACACATAATAAAACCCTAACCAAGCTTACTTAGAAGGTGGAACTACCTAAAATCTTACCTCAAACTAGACCCATACCACATCCTTCACAATTATATTCTATCTTAGGACCCCATCCCTATACCATCCCACAAGTTCATCCTTATATAAAAAAAGTGAACCCTTCTAAAATTACCTATTCCTCATAAAACTCTCCATCATTCTTAACTAACCTATCTACCTCTACCTTCCCACCTATCACCAAACCTTCACCTTCCACATCCAAATCTTCAACCTCTAAATCAACCATGACCAAATAATCCCAACCAAAGCCATCTACCAAAACACTTCCATAACCTAAATTTTTTGTGGTGAAGCCTACTCCTAAGAAATCTCCCACTCCTAAAACTAAAAACCCAACACCCTCAATGCCTTTGATTGAATCTTTTTTGACAATTGTATAAATGTTTTTGAAAACCTCTTACTTAACCCTACCACCCATCAAACATTTTAACCTTTCACATCCTAAATCATCACGATTCAATGACAATTTGATTTGATCATACCATAAGACTCCTAGACATGATATATAAAATCACAAAGCTATCCAAATACTTGTCCATAACTTATGGGATGAGGATGATCTATTATCAGATGAACCTTCCTTGAGCCCATACCAATCCAACCACCAACTCAACCCATCCAAATTTACCTACTCTTCAACTCTGATTTGAAAGTGAGGAGGAACTAAAGAAACCATCTAGCCCAACACCTCCCTTAATCCACAGTATCCATATGGTTACCCAATTATCAAGCCCAATAAAATGATAAGGGAAAATAAAAAGTGTCCATAAAATGGATGTACCCTTCAACCTTCCAACAAAAACCAAGCACCTTCAAATTTACCTCCACCTTATCCAAAACCTAAAATATCCATTTTGTGTGCCTCTCTTTCCAACCCTTCTGAATCCATCTATCGAGTGGTTCTAAAGTAGATTCACTAGATACTGGTGAAGATGAGCTTTTATGAACTAATTAACACCTCTCCTCATTATTTGCAAGCATTGATAGCAGTAATACAATAGATAGAGGTTCAACCAGAATATCCTCAACCTCTTGTATCCTTTATCATAGCCCTTCAAATTTCTACCTTTGTCACCTTCTAGGATTCAAAAATACCTTCTATCCATTTGAAAGATCCCAATCCTCCCCTCTTTGTCATGACATACATCAATCAAAAGCACATCAAAAGGGTAATGATTGATGGAGGAGATAATATCAACATTATCTCCTCTCATGCTTATGATCAAATCCAATTACCTAAGAATATCATGTTAGAAACTATACCTATTCTTTTCTCTTTTAATGACATGATGGACACTACTTTGGGAATAGTCATCCTCCCCATCTACTTGGGACCTCTCACTATTATAGAACTATTTTATGCTGTAGAGGGTGAGTTATAATATAACATCTTACTTAGATGCCTTTGGATCTATACCATGAGTTTGGTGCCTTATACCTTACATCGATGTGTCAAATTTGAGCATGAAGTTCAATTTGTTATCATAAGAGATAACCCTAGCCCTTTTACATCATGCAACATGACATATCAACCCAATGACATTTTTCTTCCTCCTTCATTTACCTCACCACCAACCAATAACAACACAATCTCACCAACAAAATATAAAAACATCTCCACCCCTACCATCATTGAAGCTTCCACTAGCTCATATATACCTTCTTATTAAATCCCTATAGATGACCCCTTGGAACCCACATTCTAACAACTCTTTCTTGAAGAGTATCATCTTTTAGCCTTGGATATTTTTCCTACTCCTTAAGAGTATGGAAACATCACCCATGATCTTAGTTATTCCCCCAACATCAAAAATATATTACCTTTTGATCCTACCAACCATCAAACCAACTTAATCTATAGGGGATTTGATCATCCACTTCTTACTTCCACTGATACCTTTATCACTTGACAAACCAAAATTTTCTAAGCTATAACTTTACAAGTGTGCCTAGAAGGGATTTGGCCTAGGCTATGATGAGCATGGGTTACCTACCATAAAAATCCAAAAACCTTATGAGTTATTTGGCCTTGGGTTCATACCACCAGAAGAACCCACCTCACCTAAACCCATCACCATCATAGATGAGGATATACCATCATCAACAACCCCATCTCCTTCAAATTCAAATGATTTTTATATCATATTGCATAACATTTTTTATCAATATAATTAGTTTAGGCCCCCTAACATATCAAAAGGATGTCCAAACTAAAACCCTTCCTCTCATCTATCCTGAAATGGTAAAAAATGATTCTCCTACCATCAACACTACCCAACATCAGGACAATGATTTTATTATCACCTACCTCAATATAGGGGATTATTCTATCCAAAAATACCTTCCTATTGAGATCTAAACCATGTTGAATGAATTAAATATCAATATCAACTTGGGTACTTAGGATAACCCTTACATTGTCTAGATCGGGAAATCCTCAGATTCCATAGAGAAAGAAGCTTACCCTTCTTTCCTTCATAACCATAACATAGAATTTGCTTGGTCATATTAGGATATGTATAGAATAAACCCTTCTATATCCCTCCACAACATTATCACCCATTATGATGTTAAGCTTATTTGGTAAAATCTTTGTAATATGCACCCTCACATCACCCTTTTAGTCAAAGAGGAGCTTCAACATCTCTTGTTTTTAGACTTCATTCAACCCATTGATTATGTAAAATGGGTTTCTAATATAATTCACATTACCAAACCCATAGGGGGACTTCACCTCTATATCATATTTCATGACCTTAACCTTGCTTTCCCAAAGGATGACTTCCTTTTGCCTAACATTGACCAACTTGTTGAACTTACAGCTAGCCATGAGATGTTGTCTCTCATGGATGGTTTCTTGGGATATAATAAAATATTGAGTGCCCTAAAGGATCAACATAAAACCTCTTTCATCACCCCATGGGGAACCTTTTTCTATAGATTTAAGCCATTTGGTCTAAAGAATACTGGAGAAACCTACCAACATGTGATGACTTATAGCTTCCATGATCTAATACATAAAACTATAAAGGACTATGTAGATGATATCCTTGAGAAATATAAACATCTCAAGGATCACCTAGTCATTCTCATAATCATCTTCAAATTTCTAATCCACTTCCACATTAGGTTCAAACCTAAGAAATGTATTTTTGGGGTCCTTTCTAGAAATTTTTTTGCCTTTATTATCTCCTTTCAAGAAATTGAAGTAGATCTTACCAAAACCAGATCAATCCTCAAAGTGCCACATCTAACCCACCTCAAGTAACTCTATAGCTTGTAGGGGAATCTCTAATATATACATTATTTCATCTCTCAGTTATCTGATAGATGTCAACCTTTTCACCATCTCCTTAAGAAATACACCTCTTTTAAGTGGACTAAAGATTGTCAATAAGCCTTTGATTCACTTAAATAATACCTTATTTCTCCACCTATTCTTACCCCTCCTAAAGATGACCAACCTTTTCACCTTTACATCTCCACCACTGATCATTCCCTAGGGGTAATCCTCACTCACCATGATGAACAAAACAAAGATCAAGATATCTACTACATAATTTGAACACTTATGGAGTATGAGGCTTGGTATACCCATCCAAATAAACTTTTCCTTGACTTAGTCTTTATGGATTCTAAAATTGATCATTACCTTATTAATTACAAAACCTATGTCATCACCAACACTAACCCACTCAAGTACATGCACTCTAAACCTTACCAAAAACAACATATTTCTAAGTGACTCATTATTTTAACTAGGTTTGATTTTGAGTTCCTTCAGTAGAATTCAATTAAAGAGCAATTCATTTCCAACCAATTAGATAAAGCTCCTCTATCAGATAACCGACTACTTCCTCTTGCATTTCCTAATGAGTCTATTGTGACTCTTTCTCTTGAGGACCCCACCTACCAAATGACCATGTTCTTTGATGTCTCCAAATACTAGTGTGATGGGGGCGTTGGAGTTATCCTCATTCCACTTAATGGTGAACCTCTTCCTCTTTCCTTGAAACTTGAATTTGAATTCACCAACAATGTGGTTGAGTATGAAGCCCTATTCATAGGTCTCCAAATAACTCTAGCCTTGGGAGTCAAAATGATTTGTGTCTTTGGTGATTCCCAATTTATGGTCAATTAGGTCAATTGATCATACCAATGTAAGAATAATGTCTTGAAAAATTAAAAATAGCTAGTAGATGTACTCTTAACATAATTCAATCATTACCTTATGTAGTTAGTTCTTTGATCTACCAACAAGTTCATAGATATAATGGCTTTCCTTGCATCCCAAATCCCATCTCAACCTTCTAACTCTAGACCTTTTGTTACCATCCATAATTTTATCACTCCATCTTATATCCATTCTGACATTACTACCATTTGTAATGTGAAATCATCTTCATCTAACATATGGTAGAATAAAACCTTCAACTACCTCAACCTCAACGCCATTCCTCCGAACCTATTTAGGAATGATCTAAGAGCCTTTACAAGTGGGAATCCTTTACAAGTGTGGCTTTGACAACCTTTTTCTCCATTATATACATAGTCATGAAGATTCACATGCTATCATGGAAATGCATGATGGAATCTATAAGGGACACTTTAGTGGCCTAACTAACACTAAATGTATCCTTCACCATGGATACTATTGACCTACCCTAAACTAGGACAACTATGATTATGTAAAGAAGTATGCTAAATACCAACAACATGCTAATTTACGTCACTCACCTACCTATGGCCTACAAGTATCTAAAGACTATTAGACATTCTCATAATGGGGACTTGACTTCATTGGGGAAATTAATCCTCATTCTTCACAATGACATCAATCCGTCATTACCACCACCAAGTATTTCACAAAGTGGGTGCAAGCTATTCCTCTCATCTCAACCACAGCCAATAAAATTATCAACTTCATCAACCATCACATCATCTATCATTTCGGTTTTCCCCATAAAATAATCACCAATAATGGTAAATATTTCAAGAACAATCAAGTCCAAGGTTTCTATGATGCATTTGGCATCAAGTTAAGCATTTCTTCACCTTACCATCCACAAGAAAATGGATAGGTGGAAGCCTCAAACATAATCCTTAACAAAATTTTGACCAGATTAGTTAGTGATTTAGGTCAAGATTGGCATTTGCACATCCCTTTCACTTTATGGGGCTATCACACTATCATTCAAACATTTATGGTTAATACCCCTTTCTCTCTAGTCTTCAAAATAGAGGAATTCTTGCCTCTCAAAGTCTCGATTCCCTTTATTTGCATATATTTGTAGGAGATCATTTCTAAGAAAAACTATCATCAAAAACGTATAGCATGACTTACACTAATTGACAAACATTTCCTTGCAGTGCTTAACCATATTCATGTCTATCAAGATAAAATTAAGAGAGATTATAATAAACACCTTAAAAAATGAGAATTCAATATCAAAGACCTTGACTTGAAGGAAAACTAACATATAGCCAATATGAAGAAAAATAGAAGAGGCATGTTTGCTTTCAATTGGCTTATCCTCTCAATGTTCATATTTGTATCTTTTCTATTATTAAAATAAGGATCAAACTCACTTTTTTTTCTAACTTAAGCTCATCCCTTGATTTATGATATTTTTACTTTCACTTACTTATCTCTCCCTCTCCCTCTGAGGATAACTGATTACAATATAGAACCATGTGATTAACCATCAAATTCATATCCTGATCATAAATATGGGTACCACACCTCTACCCATGGCATGGTTCTCATGGATACTTTTCATTTCTAAAAAGATAGAATCCCATGATCTTTTTTTCTCCAAACCAACCCTTTTACCTATTATTCACATTATTATGCTAAAAGTTTTTCCCTCATAAAGGTAAACCTCTAGGCCTAATTAAAATTGTCCATGTCTAAAACCTAGCATCAAAAAAATTTAGATATCAAATTATCACCTTGGTCACATGTATCTAGCATAGAAGACTACTCCCTTGAAGGAAAATTGTCTAAAACTAAATCACTTAAAATATAGACTACTCCCTCGAAAGACAACTGCCAAATATACAAACCCAAACTTAGACCACTCAATTGAATGATGGCTAAGTCAAATGGGTCAAAATCAATCATTTGAATATTCCCACATTGATCAACTTGACAAACCTATCAAAAACAAAATAAATAAATGAACCTATATCAAAAATAGAAGAATCTATCCCAAAAGAGTTATAATTAGCTTTCATATATATCATTATTAGAATACCCACATCAATCAGTCTACATTTTATCATAAGACATGGACTTGTCTACTCTAGTTCTTAGGTCACCTATATAAGGGGGAAACTAACTCACATAAGGTTACCTTATCTATCCTCCAATTCACTTTTCACCTATCACCTGTCTCCCTTTTACACTATCTATAAATCAAAGGATTGTGAGCTTACTTGGCATGATGTGATCAAGACACAATTTTATCAACCAAAGCATGTTAATGTGAAGCATTTGAATGGCTTATGTTCCTTAAGATAATCTAACTTTAGTTTTGTTAGGTTTTTACCAATTAAAAGGCATCATGTTTTTTCCTTACCCTCTTATCATTAGTTCATGTGGACATACTTCTCATAATTCTTATTTATTTTTCTTACATTTAATTTGTTATTTAATTTACTTTATGTGTTTTAATTACATCCTTAACCATAATCACATTACATCTCCATGATCATAAAAAAAATCACATCAATGATGAACACAACATTTAAACCATATCCATTAACTACATCATATATCTATCTATGATCAAAACATCATGAACCACATCATATAACATCATATCATAAGTATCATCCTATCCATCTACCATCAAAAATCTTATACACATAATATCATAAAGCACATCAATAACCATAATTGAACCATTCATCATAATATCTATGAACAAAACAAAAACATCATCCTTAAATCATCACATGCCTAAAGCTACTGAGTCCACATCTCATAAGCATAAATCATAAAACATCAAAACCATGAACCATGAACCGTAAATGACATTTATAATCACATCTATATCATGAGAATCATAGACATCATCATTTACATCATGCCCCTGAAATAAATGATATATGTAATAATGTATAATCTCTCTCTCAAAGCATGTATATTATCATCAAAATGTAGACTAATATCAAAATCATGTATACCTATGCATCATATCATATATCATGCCCCTGGGATGTCACTACCACTAGCCCCTCCTACTCCTACACCTACACTACCATCTGGTGCCAATCCTCTTAGGATCCCTACCTATCATTTCATTAATGTGTCCCATTGACCTAGAGTCACCATAGTTTCCCAACCTACTAAATGTAGACACTGAAAACTGGCCGCTGATAACCTCCAATCAAGCTTTTGGTTAGTTTCCACCTAAAATGCACAATTTGGCCTAAAAATACTAAAACATACATAATGATGTGAAAATGATATATTCAAGTGCTAATTTTGTCTAGGGTATCCCTATATGGGGCAATGTAGTTTATGGTCCAGCTAACTTTGATAAGTCTATTTTGATTCAAAATGCTAATTTTGCACCAATGTGCTCTAAACTGCTCTTTCCTATCAAATATTTTGCACAAGATGTGTGCCTTGTTTATTTTTGTTAGAAACATCCTAAATAGGAATATGGTAACAATGCATTAAATAGTGCCTTCTAATTCCAATCTAGTCAAATTTAGGACTAATAATAAGACATTATGATCAATTTGGGTAATTTGTGCACACTGTGCATAATCATGCTTAAGAGCTAATTAACCCAAATCAAGGCTTAATCAATAATTCCATGGAAACTTGTTGAATAATTATTTTTAGAAATGAATATGGAATATCTACACCATCGAGTGACCTCATTTCTTGGGAAGACATCCCTAGGCCATAAATGCCACAAATATCAAGATTCAAGCCTCCCATACCTCATAAATGCCTTCCATGATGCCCTACATGCCTCTTAATTTTCCATTATTCCAATGCCATGATGAGGATAATTACAAACTTAATTTAAAAAATTGAATTAATCCTCAATCACACATCTCAATCTTGAGATGGATGGTTGAGGTTGATTCTGATCAAATCCAAAAATCTATAAATAAGAGGCCTCATAACATCATTTCTTAGCTTAATTTATGAAAATTTATAATGTAGGATTGGTTCCAAAATTTTCAAGAAACTAGTGTTACCATGCCAAATTGATTCCAAGCCAAGCCAAACCATAAGCCAAAGGTGCCAAGGAGAAATGGAGGTTTTCAAGCTTCCATTGCCAAGGACTTCATGAGCACAAACTAAGCAAGCCACCACTACAAAGGCATTTAGAGCATCCAAGGAAAGTGAAGGAACTATTGTATTTGATCCCTTAAATTTTGGTTGTGTTTGTCATTTAATTTTATTAACTAATCTCTCCTTAATGTCTAGGCCTAGAGATGTTATGCTATTAGTGTGTTTATTTCATTTTGTTTTCATTTTAGAAATAACACCATACTAACCATCTTATCTTGAGTCAAATTTCTAGATCACGTAATGGCACACCCAATGGGACCAGATGCATCCTACACCTGAAGGAGATACTTTTTCAACTTTAAAAAATTCATTTGAGCCTTTAGAACTCTTGCAAATTGATTTTCTAACTTTATTCTTTAGTTTTTGGTTGCCATGATTTTTACAAAGTAATTGACGTTGGTAGAAATACTAACATTAGTTACTTGGCTTAACTAATGTCAATAAAAAAAACTAACATTGGTTAGATATCGATTGGCTATAATTGATGTCGATGTTATTGACCAACGTAGATCACTATGTTTTTTCAAAAACAGAAATTTGAGAGCTAGGTTTTCAAAGTTTATTATTTCAAACTCAAAAGAGCTTCAAAGCTAAAGGACATGTTAATAATTTTGCTACAAGACCAAGTGGGATATTTACTCAAAACATGTTTAAATCACTTTTGCATGCTTAATATTCGATTAGGAACATTTTTTGGGTGTTTAACAAAAAAAATTTATATGTTTTTGGTGATTTTTTTTCAAAGTTTACAACTAAGACCAAGGGGTCAAATGAACACCACCAAACATTTCATTTAAGTTTAAAATTGAACACACTTGTCAATTTTTATTTGTAATATTTGTTTAATTAGATTTTTTTTGGCAAAAGGAGGTGTGTTGGGCATATGCTCTTTCATTTTTATCCTATAGGGAACTCTTGGAATCAAAAGCACCATTCTTATTGTAAAGTAGCCTAGTCCAAGGCTTAGAAATAAAGTCATATAAAGTAATCCCCAAAAACTTGTAAAAGTTTGGGTGACCTTGAAAATGACCCTAAAGTCTTTCTATTTTTCTTAATTTATTTATTTTTATGCATTTTGGCTTGTGAGTGGGACTTAATCACCTCTAACAAGTTCTTTAGGGAAACTTTGACTTAGGGTTTCACATCCTAGCATTGATTTCATTTGGCTCCTTTGGAGTTATACATGGGACATAGGGGCACTTTGGACATCACACTACAGTAGGATAAAAACATGATGTAGTGGTTGCAAAAAGGACTAAACCTTTTTGCAACAAGCCAAGTGATATGGACCTAGAATATGTGCTTTTCTTTTGCATTGTTTGGCATGAAAGTCATTATGAAATTGATTCCCCTAGATCATTTGGAAACTTTTTATGTCTTATAAAAATCCCCACTTACCATGGAAGTATTATTGGTTCAAGGTATACCTCAAGGTCCATGTCACAGTACTGTCATTTAAGAGAAGGGGGTGTAAAAACCTTACTATATAATGTGAATTTAATTTTGGATGAACACTTAAAATCATCTCAAATGACGTATATTGATGGATTCCAACAATACCAAGCAACCTTGTTAGTTTAGGATCTAAGAAATATTAATTAGTTGGTTTTTTTTCCTAGATTAAAGTCTTGTTTAGAGTCAAAACTTGGTGAAAACAAATAATCCCAAACCAAACACATAGTCCAAATTTTCCTTTGAAAAAATAGGCATTATTCTACCTACATGAAATTATCCATTTGCCTTGTTCAAAGGTTCATTAAAAGCTTGAGAGTCATATCATCCACTTTGGCACAGTTACGCTACCCAATTGAGTCTAGACCTTTACCAACATTGTTTATGTCCTTCACTTATAATTTAAAATTGAAATTACACCTTTAAAAATTCATAGGGTTGATGTGTTAAGTGTGTTTTCCATTTACACTAAACTTGAGGGAACTTAGGTTTAATTTCCAATTTATGTTGAATGTCATTTAAGACTCATAATCATTATTATCACTTGATAGACTTAAGCCATTTTATGATGAACACTTGCACATTAAGTCTATACACCACCATGTTTTGAGTGAATAAAAGTAATGTTATGCTATTAGAATTGTAGGAAAACATCTTTACCTTAGATTTTTTTTGAAGAAAACCTTTTTATCACATCTTTTTGGGTAGTATAACATCATTACGCTACCCAAAACATTTTGAATATTGTTTCATAGACCTTATTGCATAGAGTTCTAAATTTTTTCTTACATTTTCAAACCAATCTGAGTGTACTTTTGTGATCTTTTGTCTAAAATATTTATACTGATCACCTTTGTCTAGCTTGTTTGTCAATAGAACTAAGTTTTATACCATTTTTTGTGAAGAAAATAAACTATTACTAAAATGCCTTTTTGTTTCATACCTTATACCTAGTTGATCAAGTTCATGTCCAAGAATAAAATGCCTAGTGTTTGTTAGAAGTGTTTCAATTCCATTAGATTAAAGCTTTCATCTATTTTTCAAAGTCTAGCTTTTGACACCATTTGGACAAGAGTCGTAGCACATGTCTTGTTTGAGACTAGATTTTGATGCCACATTTGGCCAAAAGACCTAGCAAATTTTAAATTCCTAGATTAGACTGATTTAAAACACTTCAATATTAGATTTTGTTATTTTGATTTTTTGGTCCATTTACTTGATTATCTGTGTGAATAGTGAAATGTTAGATACTTCACGCTAGCTTGTTTCCTCAAAAATATTTTCATAAACCTTTTGATCCTTTTGACAAATATAGACCAATTTGGAACATCATTTATTTTATATTCTATCCTTTTTAGTGTTTGTAGAACTATTTGACCTTTTATCACAAAGCATTGATTGTGGATCACAACATGTATTCTTACACTTGTAGTGGACTTATGTACAATCTAGGGATTAGTAATGTAATTGCATAGGAAGAAATGGTGAAAGACCCCTATGCAGATAACATTACTTATGAGATGGATTCTTATCCTTGTTATAATACTCAATCAGGGGCACAAAGCCAAGATCCATTAGCTAGTTATCTGGTTAACACACCACCTTATTCAGAATAGGACCAAGAACAAACCACATAATACCTAGCTACAATATTTGTAGTGGATGAGATAGTTCTTCAATAGTCATATTCTACTAATACAACTTCCACGTATGATCCATTTTTTTTAGTGACATTTGTTAGAGAACAAAGATGAGATTTTGGTTAGAGCCATAGAGGTAGGTGCCAATTTTTTAGCAGACTTCCCCTATGAAAATTTACTAAGTCTAGTAAGAGTGCCCCACAATACCATTTATGATCAATAGGCTTATTATAACAATCTTATGGTTCTAGTCCAAATAATGTATCAAGACCCCAATATAACCAATCGAGGAAAGAACATCATGGAAGATCAATTTAACCAAATTCAAACATCATACCAATCCTACTTGAATTTATTACATGATTTCAATCAGATGAAGATGGTGAGTAAGCCCCTCACTAACCTAGTACTTTCAATAGAAGTGTTGATGGAATTAACTAGACAAGAGAATTCAAGTTTTGACCCATTTATACAAACTACCTTGATTGATAACTTGATGCATATGCCTATTATTGAAGAAATGTTTTCAACCTCTACACTGAATAGTGAGCCAAACATAGTGGATAATATGCAAACAACATCTAATCTTGATCCAAGTGGTACTAACACACAAACAACTAGCCAACAACATGTGCCCATAGTTAATCTCATGAGTAGATCATCATACCAAGAAATAAGTGTTTTTGCACCCTAGCCTCAACCAACTACTTCCTAAATTATATAACCTATGGGGTTAGGTAATCAAATAATGGCCAATGTCACACCTCAATTATATAATGTGATGGATCCTACTCCCCCTAAATAAGTAGTGAGTAGTATTCCACAATAGCAGACATATTCTAGTATATCAATGCAACAAAGGATGAATATATTACCACCTCAATCAGAGGCAAATAATGTTCTACCTTGCTAGATAAATACAAGCATACCTCTTTAGTTGCAGACTAATATGTCAATTCAAAACCAAGCAACGACTAGTCAATAGTATGCAAAATATTGGTTAGTGATAAATTCTTATTCTATAACCTACTTTCAATTCCTCATGAGGATTAATGCAACAAGGAGGTACCCATGTTTCTCAGGTACCTACTAGACAACCATTAGTTCAAAATGTGCCACAAATCTAGAGACAGGGTCTTGGTCTATAAGTTCTCACTCAATAATAAGTTTTGATTAGTTGGTAGCATGTCCCTTTTCAAATGAAATAGGCATAATATAATTATACCCTTCCATCTCAACCACAAAATACCCTAGGTCAAACCTTATTGCCTACCCAAACTAGGATATCACGTAGCCAAATATGTAATTTTAAGTACATCCTAATCCATGTATGCATATTATTGGTCCATTCCCCAACCAAACCAATCTACCCCAATAGGTATCTCCATCATACCTCAGACAAATTCTCCCACTTGTGACCTCCTAACCATCTATCTAACCCAACATTCTCCCTCAAACCAATATACCTTCTATTTTCCTCTCCCAAGAATTACAACAAATGAAGGATGCAATTGTTGCTATTAAGGTGGGGAAGCAAACTAAAAAGTTCAAATTAGATGACGTGTGTTCTTATCAATTCAACATGGATTATTTATAGATACCATTTCCTCTAGATAAGAACCACTAAAATTTGACAAATATAATGGGAAAGATTATCCTTAGGCTCATTTGACCAAATTCTCTATCGTATGTCAACTAGTGGTATATAGTGACATATACATTTTACTGTTATTTCCAAGGAGCTTGGATGGACAAGCCTTGGAGTGGTTATTGAAGTTTCCCAAGAATTTAGTAACAGATTTTGATGATCTTTTTGATAAATTTGTGTAGCACTTTTCCTATAATCTTGAGCATGAGATTTCATTAGTGGACTTGACACAAGTAAAGCAGAAAGCAGAGGAGAGTTTTACAAGTTATTTACAGTGATGGAGAGCCCTTGCAAGCTATTTCACCCATATTTTACTAGTTAAACAATTATCCACTATGTTTACTAAAAATTTATATAGTGAAATGGCCAATCATTTGGAACTACAATGTGCACATACGTTTAAATAGATCATTCACGAAGGTTTGTTGATAAAGAGGGTGATCATAAATAAGGGAGTCATCCATCTCAATTTAACTAATCAAAATCAAGGTACCAATAAGGGAAATGACCAACACTCCAATAAAATGTAAGTATCACAACTAATACAAGCCAATAATCAAGAAAGACCAAAGTAATTCAACTAAAATAGGAATGTTATGGGAAATAGAGTAACCAAATCCCATCATATACAAACTATGTAGACATCAGCTGTACCACCCTTTCAACTTACTCCTACCCAAAAACCTCTCCAACTAATGCTACAAGTAAAACAACAAAGACCGACACAATAAATACAATAGCCTTTACCATTGTAAACCCCTCCTCCTAGAAGACCTATCCCTACACATCATGTCTTTAGTGACCGAGAAGGACCTATTGAGTCTATATTTTGCAAGCTTGTTAGCACTAATATGATTATTTGGCCCATACCAAGAAATTATCCACAAGAAATTCCTTCCCTTGATTAGTTCCATGAAAATGAATATTGTGACTATCATCGAGTTCATGGCCATAATCTATAAAGATGTGTCTAAATCAAGCATTTAATTGAAAATATGTATGAGATTGGGGAAGTAAAACTAGATAATGGTGATTACACTTCTAATAAAACTCTTAGGATCTATCAAAACCCCTTTACCTAACATAACAATCAATAGCCATAGAACAATAAGCAACAACAACAACAACCAATGTAACAACAAAATCAATAGTATCAAAATCAAAAGCCAAACAGGTAGAATAAAAAAATCAATATCAAAATCCACAATAAAAAAATAATGGACAAATCCAAGGTTAGAATGGTAAAAACCAACAAACCTACCATGTAGTTCCACATGAATAGAATAGGGTTATAGGTCATATTGTAGGGGGTAGCATTAATACCATCTCTATTAATCCCAGACTGAAAACTAATTAGCTTAGACCATTGTTGAACAACAATATTTAGCCAAATCACATGGATAATCCTTCTTTAACCTAGGTGAGAATATAAGAAAACCAAAAAAATAGGACTTCTACTTTTAGATCTTATAGTGACAACTTGTCCTTGCCACGTGACCACATGCAAGTGCACTAACAACTGAGACTTATCATGTCTAGTGCCACACCATTCCCAATATCAATTAGCAATAATGGTCTAGTATTTAATCCTGATTATGCAATCAAAATTCAAAGGTTTAAGATTATTATCTCAAGTCCATAACCATCCACCACTTTTCCTATCATTCAACCAACCATTTAACCATGGAATAAACCATTCATTACTAACCAAGACAAGAAGTTTGATATTATGTAGCAATTATAGAAGACATCAACACAAATTTATATTTTAGATTTGTTGTGAATGTACATAATCCACAAGAACATCTTGAATGGGTTCTTGACCTAGACCACTATTTCAAGTGACATATCCCCTATTAACTTTTAAGCTTTGGTTGGACACCTAGCTCCAACCCAGTAAGTCATATTCAACCAAAGTGATATGTCTTCCCTTGGTCCAGTCCATAATTTTCTATTATACATAGAAGTTTATATAAGATGGCATAAATTGAAACATGTCCTTATAGAAAATGGATCTAGCCTCAACATAGTGTCTCTTAATCTCATCAAGATTTTTGGGTACACAATGTCAGATCTCTAGCCCAAAAAAATAACTATTAAATCCTATGATAATCAAGAAAAAGACTCCCAAGGTACCATTAGTTTGCCAGTTATCATTTGGCCTTTAACCTATGATACTCTTTACCATGTTCTTGATCTTGAGTTATCATAAAACATACTTCTAGGAAGGCCTTGGTTACATGAGATTCATGCATTCCCGTCAACACCGTACCAATGTATCAAGTTTTCCCACTCAGGGATGGAGGTGAATATTATGAGAGATTTACACCCATATGAACACTACAAGCATCTTAAGGCTGAGTTTCAAAGCCATAATTATCAGTACAACATGAATCCAAGTTATAATTAGGATAAAGGAAAGTCTATATTTATTGATCCTTCACCAGATAATTGCATAGATCTTAATACTTTAGATTTCTTTTTCCACATGCTACCTTCTGAAGTTTCTGATAATTTCACCATTTTAGATAATAGATCAGGAGAGTGTGTGACTCATGATACATCTCACATCACTAATCTTCCTTAGAATCCAAAAACCTTTGTATTACCTAAAGTCATCCCGCATATGCATTGGCAACAAAAGAACAAGGATAAGGGACCTACCACATTTGTACTAGCATCTAACCTAGAACCTGAACCTCTTAAAGGGGATGACTCATGGTTATACAATGATGACCAAGATAACTATTATAAAAATATAAATTATCCTATTCCTAATAGGATCATGGAGCATCACAATTATAAAGGAATTGGCCTTAGACCAAATTAACAAGGAACCATCGAGCCAATTTCCATGACTAAGTATGAAAGACCTTATGGACTTAGATTTACACTACCTAAGGGTGACCTGACATATCTTATTCAAACTCCATCACCACTAATTAGTGATGATGATGCTGATAGTGAAGTAGAGTCAAATCATAGCCTTACCTTTGATGATACCATTTCCATTTGTATCTTTACCTAAGCCATTTATCACAATCCATTGCCATTATATTATCCCCAACTGATAGATTGGAACCAATAAGAATCTAGTCTGTCAATTGATGAGTTCTAGAATGATGAGGCATTATGTGACTTTTTAGGCCTTAGAGACAACATTTCATTGGGAGATCACAAATCAATATTCTCAATCACATTAGATTCTATAGCCTATTTTAGAGAGTGAGTGAACACCCTGAGCCAAAAACAAATAAATAAAAAATTGAGGTCCCAAATTGAAAATCTATTTGAGGCACTTTTAGACTAGGGAAAAAGTAAAGATAAAGGCCAGTTGAGTGGTGAAAACCCATCTCAAGCACCATTAGATGGGGGTGTTCATTTTTTATTAAATTTATATCAGGAGACCACCAACGATGAACTTGCCTACATATTTGAGCTCAATTTTGAGAAATAAGTATTTGATCAAATTATTCAAGAATTTATGACTATTTTTGTCACATAGCTAGATCTCCCATTAGGAGATTTAGATTCATCATGCCTAGGAGAATTTGAAGAGCAAGTCCTAATAGAGGACCCTATCAAAATCTAATAGTTTAAGTTATTACCTATTATTTTAGAAGATGGTTTGACCCTTCTAGTCAAAGACACCATGGAGGTAAACATTAGGACTTCATCATACTTGAAATGGATAAAATTAGGATCATCCCTTAATAAGGATGAATGTGATGCCTTTATATCTCTATTTAAAGAGTTTTTAGATATTTTTACATGGGTCTACTTTGACATTCAAAGTTTAGACCCCGCCTTGGTTCTACACCACCTTGTGGTTAATCTTGATGCAAAACTAGTTAAGAAAAGGTTACATAAGATGCATCTTCACATTATTGTATTGGTAAAGAAAGAGTTGGAAAAAATATTAGAATTAGGATGTATTTGATCCATTGACTACTTTGAGTGGATCTCTAATGTTGTACCTATTAGTAAAAATCTTGAAGGAATCAAAATTTGTACTAATTTTTGAGACATTAACAAAGCTTGTCCTAAAGATGATTTTCCATTATCTAATATTGACATGATCATCAAATCCATGATAGGTTATGAAATTATTTCACTCATAGATAGCTTTTTAGGATATAATCAAATTAGAATAGTGCTAGAAAATTAGCATAAAATAGCATTTACCACTCCATCGGGAACATTTTGCTATCAGGTGATGCCATTTGGGCATAAGAATACGAGAGCTACATATCAAAGAACAATGAATATCATATTACATGATATGATGCATGATATTATTGAAGACTATGTTGATGACATAATGGGAAAATCCAAGACCAGGGCTGACCATCCAACAGTGTTGTGTAAGATATTTGATAGACTATGAAAGTAAAAAGTCAGACTCAATCCAAAGATATGTTTGTTTGGTGTAACTTTAGGAAAATTAATTGTGTTCATCATGTCTCATTGCGGTGTTGAATTTGATCTAACTAAAGTCCATGCTATAATTGAGATGCCACCACCAACCAATTTAAAACATCTATATAGTTTGTAGGGTAAGATCCAGTCAATCTAGTGCTTCATTTCTTAGTTAGTAGAGAAGTTCCATCCATTTACACACCTTTTAAAGAAAATAGTTAAATTTCAATAGAATGATTATTTACAAATAGATTTTCAATAGATTAAATAATATATTGTCAATCCACCTATTTTATTACCTCATATACCATGAAAACCATTCTTGTTATACATATTAGCTAGTGATCATGTCTTGGGGGAACTTTTGGTGCAACATGATGACAATGGAAAAGAGTATGTTGTATACTAATTAAGCCATACCTTGGTTAAATATGAATATGAATATATTCCTATTAAAAAGGATTGTCTAGCGATTATTTTTGCAACTCAAAAACTGCATCATTACATATTGAATAATAAAACCATGGTCATTTCAAAGGTAGATCCACTCAAGTGTCTACTATCTAAAATAGCTTTGAAAGGTAGAATGGCTAAATGGATCATGCTTCTTAGTGAGTTTGAAATAGAGTATTTCAATTATAAAGCAATAAAATGACAAGTTATTATAGATCAAATTGCTAAAGCACCTCTCATGGACACACAACCACTCAAGTTTCAATTTCCTAATGAATCCATGATGACCATTATTGATACACCCCTTGAGGAGCAGCCTTAGAAGCTATAATTTAATGGTTCATTTAATATTAATGGATTGGGATTAGGCCTATTATTTATTACTATTACACCATAGGGGCATATAATCCCTAAATAATTTAGAATCAACTTTCTTTATACAAATAACATCACTGAGTATGAAGCACTTGTCACAAGACTTTGACAAGCAGTGCATTGGAATATATATCATCTTTAATTTTATGGTGATTCTTAGTTAATCATAAATCAAGTTACAAATCATTTTCAAACCAAAGATTACAAGTTTGTTCCATATAAAGACATGGTGGACACTCTTAAACAACAAATTACCAAAATTCAATTTGAGCATATACCCAGGGCTAGTAATAGAACTATAGATGCCATGACTACTATTGGTTCTTTGATTAGAAAAATAGATAAATCTAGAGAGTATTAATTCATCATCAAAAAAAATTTAGCATCAACTCATAAACCTTTAATCATTGCCATGATTTATGATATTGTTGGTCTTAATTCTAACTGGTACTCAGATCTTTACAACTACCTTCATGGCCATGTTCTACCACATAACCTATCTCAAGAACAATCCAAAGCCTTTATTCATCATTATACTTGTTATACTCTACTTGGATCTACCATTTATCATCATAGTTTTGATGTAACTCTGCTTCGTTGTTTAACTTTAGTAGAGTCTACATTAGCATTAAGAAAAGTTCATGGAGTATGTGGAGCCCATTCTAGTAGGGCAGTCCTATGCAAGAGGCTCTTACACAGTGGTTATTATTGGCCCACAATGGACGTAGATGCCACTTCATACATAAAGAAATGGAAATGTGATAAATATCAATGACATGTTAATTTCATTCATGCCCCAACAAAAACTCTAAAATTGATGTTGACACCATGGCCATTTTATACATAGGGAGTTGACCTCATTGGGAAGATTAACCCCACTTCATCTAATGGCTATAAACATATTCTTACTACCACCAAATATTTCACTAAGTGGGTTGAAGCTATACCCATCACTTATGTGACTAGAAAGTAAATTTATAAATTCATCTTTAACCATCTCATCTACCACTATGGTATCCCCTCTAAAAATATATTAGATAATAGAGGATCATTCAAGAAAAAATATGTAGACCAGTTATGTACTGACTACAACATCACCCAAATTTTTTCTACAACATATTACCCTCAAGGTAGTGGTCAAGTTGAAGTATAAAAAAAAACCATTATCAAAATTCTCAAAAGATTGTTAATTATGCTAGTCGTGATTGACACCTCCAAATATTCCCTACCCTTTGGGCATACCATACCAATCATCATACCCCCATAGGAGCCACTCCATACTCATTTGTTTATGGTATTGGATCCATCCTTCCCATTGAGTTTGAGTTACTTTCATTACACATCTTTTTCAAGCATGTCATGGATGATCATGACTATCGAGTAGCTCACCTATAAGAGCTGGATCTACTTGATGAAAAATGCACAACAATGTTCAACAGTCTTCAAGTATATCATAATCTACTCAAAGGCCACTATAATTGAAATATTAAGTATAGAGCATTTGAACTTGGTGATCTTATTCTTAAAGAAAATGAAAATAATACCATGGCTGAGAAGAAACATAAAGGGAAATTCAAACACAACTAGATAGGGACTTTCATCATCACTACAGATTATGGATCAGGAGCATACAAGCTTGCCACACTAGATGGCGATGAAATTCTAGATCCAATGAATATCATTCATCTCAAGCAGTAGTATGCTTGAATTCTAAGGTGTATTATCTATAAGGACCATTTTATTTATACCATTTTATCACTATTCTTCTTTGTAAAAATACTACCCTTATTCATCTTCCTTCTTGTATCTATTTTCCATTTCTAACCTATCAGCCTAACATGTTCTAAAGCCTAGCTTGTTTAACCTTGGTTTTTATCATTCATTACATAGTTTCAACATCAAGGAATCTGATTAGTTCATTATTTAGTTAAAGTATTTCAGATAGGGAACATATCTTGGGATAGTGTGACAAAAGTTTTGGTAGTTGCATCTTTAATTTATTATTCCTTTCTTACCACCAATCTTGCTACTAATTATAACTGCCTTTGGAAAAAATAGTACCATTAATCTATGGCATTATGTCTTAGTTATAACCACCTATGGGAAAACTAGGGCCAACACTAAGCCTTGATGTACCAAATTGCCACTTCTTATGCCATACTGTCTCTTTTTACCAACTATGCCTATTTTGTTTGAATTGGCTACCACACTAGTCGAGTTCCTCCACTAAAAAGGTGAAACTATAGTGACTTGAGTTCCTACTTTGGGAATATGTAGGTAGTGCTCAGTACTTTTTGATGTCAGCTTAGTCACCATTTTCCCAATGCTCTCACTATTTTGTGAGCAACCTAAGGCACGTTCTCACCATTTTGTGAGCAACCTTCATTTAAATGCTATCGCCATTTTGTGAGCAACCTAAGTACTCTCATTTTTTTATGAGGTTAAACCATTTAGTTTATCATCATTTTTGATTGAGTTGTGACAATCCAAAACACTTCAAAAAACATTTTAAAAATCATTAGAAAAGAACAAAAACATTGACCACTTCCTGGCCTTAAGGATTCTAGGAACCCTTGCTAAGTTACAAGAAAATCACTTGTCATTTAGTTTCCCCATCCTTTTTGGACTTTTATTTGATGCACTTACCAATTTTCAAGACCATTCCTATTATTCTATCACATCCATTCTGTTTATTTTCCTTAGTTATCATATTCTTCCAATTCCTTGGGAAAACTACATTTGGCCTAAAGTTTTTTATTAGATATTACATCCATGGAACTATGTAGGTAGAATCCACTTGCCTAGTGCATATATAGATAGCTCAACCACCCCCTTCCTTTTCTTTTATTTCCCCCATTTTGTTTTTTTTAAGTTATCACCTATTTTCTAGGGTAATATTTGTAGGGTTTCTATTGCTTTATTTATTTGTTTGTTTGTTTTTGCTTATTTTGTTTATTTGTCTACCTATTTATTTTCTTGTGGCATTGTTGCCTTGATTCAGTTAATTTGTGTTCATTGGGTGATTCATTTCCCACACTTATACTCAAATCCATCCATATTCATATGTTTATATTGTCATCATGGTTTCTATCATTGGTACATTGTTTTATATTTGAGTATTGGATTATAGGAGTTAAACCTCATGCATATTTTGGCTAATTATTTATGGTGTTCTATCATAAATCCTAATATCACATGACCCAACAAAACTAAGATTTAGGAAGTCTATTCAACAATGGCAACATCTCTTCAGCACTGACATCCTGATTCACTCCCAATCATATACCAAATAGAGTAATTAACCATAAATTTTTATAATCTTTATTATTTTGGATGAGCATCTCCCAACTAATAGGTTGTTTTGATTCATCATTACCCTCTATGTTAAGTTATCATCATCCTCAACCAATTTTATCATGTTTTCCATAATCAAGGTCCAATGATTATAACTACCTATGGGGAAATCATTATACACCATCCCACCTACATTTTTGAATGATTATAACTTCCTTTGGGTAAATCATTGTGTTATTAGCATTTTACTTTTTTTGCCCATATAGGAGCATGTTATTCTCTTTTTTGTCTATCCTAATTGGGGTAGTTCCATCTTTTCAATGATTATTATTGCCTTTGGGCAAATCATTGTGTTATCATACCACATTGCCACTATTGGGGTACGATGCTTATAACTACCTTTGGGCAAACCATTATGCACCATTTCACTTAAATTATTAATGATTTTGATTAATTTTTCAATATCTTTGTGTTTTCACCCCATCATCTTTTCTTTCTTTTGTCCTCTCATTTTGTTTCTTTCTTTTTGAGGGACCATTTCTTGACCTGCTTGTGCCAACCATTCCCTCAAAGGGGCATCATACAGTTAGTTTACCATCAATGTAGTAGTAGGTACATAATACCTTATTATTATTTGAGAATATGTTACAATGCTTATAGCCTGCAACACCTTCCTAAATAGGGAAAAATTATAGACATCTAAAACTGGCCATCGATAACCTCTAATCAAGCTTTTGGCTAGTTTCCACCTAAAACGTATAATTTGGCCTAAAAACACTAAAAAACATAAAATTATGTGAAAATGATATATTCAAGTGCAACTTTTGGCTAGGGTGTCCCTGAATTGGGTAATGCAATTTATGGGCTACCTAACTTTGATCAATCCATTTTGAGTCAAAATGCCAATTTTGTAACCATGTGGTCTAAAATGCTCTTTCATATCAAATATTTTGCACAAGATGCATTCCTTTGTTATTTTTTTTGGGAAAATCCTAAATAGGAATATGGTTCCAATGAATCTAATATCAACTTCCAATTGTAATCCAATCAAATTTAAGACCAATATAAGACATTACGATCAATTTGGGTAATTAGTGCACAATGTGCTTATTCATGCTTAAGAGATAATTAACCCAAATCAAGGCATAATCAATAATTACATGTAAACTTTTTGATTACTTATTTTTGGAAATGAATATGGAATATCTACATCATCAAGTGACCTTATTTCTTGGGAAGACATCCCTAGGCCATAAATGCCACAAATATCAGGATTCATGCCTTCCATGCCTCATCAATGCCTTCCATGATACCCTCCATGCCTCTTAATTTAACCTTATTCCAATTCCATGATGAGGATAATTACAAACTTCATTTCAAAAATTGAATTAATCCTCAACCACACATCTCAATCTTGAGATGGATGGTTGAGGTTGATTCTGATCAAATCTAAAAATCTATAAATATGAGGCATCACAACATCATTTCTAATCTTAATTTTTGCAAATTTATAATTTAGGATTGGTTCCAAAAGCTTCTAGAAACTAGTGTTACCATTCCAAATTAATTCCAAGCCAAGACACAAGCCAAAGGTGCCAAGGATAAATGGAGGTTGTCAAACTTCCATTGCCAAGCACTTCATGAACACAAGTCAAGAAAGCCACCACTATAAAGGCATTTGGAGCATCCAAGGAAGGTGAAGGAAATCTTGTATTTGATCCCTTGATTTTTAATTGTGCTTGTAATTTTATTTTATTAACTAAGCTCTCCCTAGTGTCTAGGCCTAGAGATGTTATGCTATTAGTGTGTTTATTTTATTTGTTTTCATTTTTTAAATAACACCTTACTAACCATCCTCTCTTGAGTCAAATTCTTAGATCACACTAAACTAGATCTATATTCATGCCATCAGGTGTCTAGTGGATAATATGCTAGAACCATAGTCTCATAATATCTTAACTTCTCAACCATGGCCAAGTACCATGCCATAGGAATAGTTCTTGGTGGAAATGTTGGTGCTACCGGTTCTCCTACCCTCTTCCTTAGGGTATCCCTCTCCTAGGTCACCAAACCAAGGGAGGTCCTCACCTAATCTCTCTTAGATATAATGGTGGCAACTTGACCCTAAAAAGTCACAATCTATCCCTATAATGTGGCCACATATCCTTATAAACATATAATTTGAGCCTACGCAACTGCTAGTGTTACATATGCCTATCCATCTAGACCACTACCCTATAAATATGTTCCAACTAGATCCATATCCATGGCCTATTGGCCCCCATCAACCCATCCAAAATCATCTATTGTATATTAGGCCTGGTACCATCTTGTATAGCCATAAACAAAACTAACACCATTTATCCCTACTCTTGTAAGTAGCTCCTTATGGTCTAATACTACATCTGCCTATAACCAAAGCCACATGAATTCCCACTCCTCACTCTATCTACTCATCCCACTCCTCACTCTCAATATGATAAATATGATCTCGTTGAATAGGTAGTCATGTAATCCTATGAACATCCTCTAATAGGATGGTCATCTCTCTTATTGACATCAAAAAGGTGTTCATGACTAGATCCCATCTCTTGATGAGGGCCTTGGTCATCATTGTATATCATGACAGGTGCTGATAGTGTCTCATGGCTCTGAGCCTAACCTCCTCTATGTTTATCTAATCAATGTCAGTCATGCCTTTGTCGATCTATGAAAATATCTTTGAAACATGATCCCTCATCTAGATCTAGTCTTGTTCTTATAAAAATAAATCAAGTTATCATGCATACTTAGTTTTCCATTGACCTAAGCTCACCTACATTAACCTATTCTAACCATTACCTCTATAACATTAGCACATCCTTCACCCACAACCATTTTAAACCTATCATACCAACACATAATGCTTTTATCACAAACATATACCCTACCCCACAAAATTTTCACATACCTTCCTGAAACCTATCAAACCAACACCTACTTCTAACCAACACCCACCTCAAAACATCAAACTCACTCTCTCAACCATGTCAAACATCTATCTTGAGCCACACTTAGCATTTAAACCCTACTCAAGCCCTTTAAAACATTTTAAAAACACTTCACCTAAAACTTCCATCAAAATCATCTACCCTAAATCTATAAACTTTCCAAAAAATCTACCACACCAATACTTGTTCTAGACACAATATCCATTTCAACACATTAAACATTTTAACAATAAACATTTTAACATGTCCTATATACAAATTTTTAACTTGGTATTTTACCTACCCTTAACCCTTTAAAAAAATTCAAACACAATCCACTTACCCTAATTAATCGATCATTTTTGGTCATAATAACCACTAATGGTCAAGTGGGTTTTATCCTTTGATGGTCAACCACTGATGATCTTGTCTAATTATTGATGATAGTGTCTAACCACCAATGATCATTATGTGTGACCATCAATTGTAAAACCCTTGACCTACCTTCTTCAAAACATAACTAGACATCAAAATTTAAATAATGAAATTACTTAAATCTATCCTATAACCCATCACCAACCCAAATATTCTTTCAAATTCAAAATTCATCTGCTACATTTTCTAATTTCACCCAAAAACATACATCTAGGTCAAACCCTACCAAAAAAAAATATTACTCAAATTCAACTTAAAAAATAACTAAATCATCTTATTAATGATTTTAAAACATATCCTACCTCATCCCTCAACCACTTTTAAGGATGGATCCCATGTCTAGCTACTCAAATATGTCCTCATCTACCTTGCATCTTGGTCATAGTCACTCTCCTCAACACATGCCTCATACCAATCAATAATAGACCCATTAGTACTCAATAAACTTTATAATCACTCAGTCAAAGCTCTCAACTAAACATAAAAATTCCAAACTTATAGACCATGGAGATCATAAAGTCAATAATTTAAAAGTAAAAATGAAATTTCATTTTAACATTTTATCCTCAACTTTTTAGGGTTTTTCCTTGACTATCAACAATCAGGGTATCACTTGTAATTTTTTTAGACACCTATACCTAAGTGAAATTTTTTGGAGACCACTTAATCTACCCCAAACCAAAACTTGAAATTTTGGAGATTACCCTTCTCCAACCAACCATTATACCATGTCCACCTCAACATTGGCCATTTTCAACCCAAATAATTACCTATTCTGTGACAACATTACTTGATCTTTTTGATTGTATCAACTAACCTTTCCATGGTAAACATTTAAATCTGTACCACCTCATGCATGAACATACCATTTGTGTTTTTCAAGGGATCACTTCTTACCTTTGTTACCTACAAAAATACCAAACCTATCTAGGAGACTTATAGAGTCACTCAATCAGCTATGACCAATGTTGTGGATTGATTACCCTATCACTTGTCCTTTTATAATTGACCTTATTTTTACTAACATTAGTAATCTTAGTCTTTATCTAATCTTTACTATTGTACTTAGTCACATTTTCTGTGCATCTTTACATTTCAAATGCCCAACTACCACTTTTTGTCACCAACCTCATGACTCACCATATACCACTTATCAAACCCCAATTCAATTTTGGTTTCACCTCTTCCACTCTCAATTTGGGGAGAGAACACCTCCTCCCATACTTAGGGAAATTAGACCTTTAACCAAACAATCCATTTTTATTTTTTAACTTGTTCATTCAAATTTACATAATAAAAGGGGTAAAATGTAGACACTAAAAAATTGTACTTGGTGTTGAAATGCCTTGGAACCCCTTAGGGACCACCCAACCCTCCTCTACCTAGTGAATAACCTATCGTAGCTTGGTCTAGTTAGATACTTAGCTAACTAAACTCAATAACTTACTAACAAACTTTAAACGACCCTTGTTAACTTACCTTGACCCTTTACCTTCAGACACTCGACTGTTGATAGTCAGCTGAACCATCAATAGTTAGCCTGACCATTGATGGTTAGGTCTTCACCTTCTTAACACATCACCATTTATTTGCAAGATAACAAGGTATAATTAAATATGTTCTCCTTATGTGGTGATAATAGATTCCTAATCATTGAAATCAATAGCTTTACCCTCTAGGGAACCTTCTATCCTCCATCTCTCTTTGCCTATAAAAAGAGGTGAGTAAGAGGTGAAAAAGGATCATTAAAAACACTCTTGCATATAGGGATTCAAGCTTTATAGAATCCATTCTTCTTCAGCAACTCACCAAAAATAAAAGAGACCTGAACCTCTACCAAAGTTACTTTTGAGGCCAAAGTAATATTACTTTAGCAAAATTGCCTCAACCTTCAACCATTAGCCATTTAGCAAGCTACAGGTATATTGTACCTATTCTTTTTTCATTATATTTATAACCCCCTTGACTTGATAAAACCTATTTGTACCTTTTTTCCTAACTTATAAATCCTTAATAGCATCATTATTTGACCATTCACCTATTTTTTAACTTCTCTTTTAGCAACCTTCAGAACCCAAAGGCAACCATCAATGGTTAGCCTAAGAACTAATGGTCATTGTGGTATAATATAATATTAAGTTATTTTTATCCCCTTAAACCGAACAAGACCTAACTTTCTATGTTCCTACATATTCATAGACCCTTTTGTAATTTTTTGAACCTAAGTTTATCTAGTTTATTATGAATCTTGATCCACTTTTTCTATATTTAGTCATTTTTTTAACAAGCATTCTACTTTCTTCTAGTATTACATTCATTTACTTTATGAAATTAGCTTAATTTTATCTCTTTCAACTTGAATTTTATTAAGATTAGATTGACAAGCTCCTAGAAAGATTACACTTCTTGGATCTAGCTCATGCTTGGTAGTTTACTTAACTATCTTTCCAATAACCCCTTTGTTAGTGATTTCTTATCTATAGGTTATTCCTTCCAAACCAAAGAGGATTTCTCCATATTCATCTAGATTACGTGGACATCACTAACTAGGTATTTATACCACACCCTTATTACTAGTTTCTTATCTTCTTCCAAAATTAATAAATGAGTAGAAATTAAGAGAAACAAATGTGATCACAACCATATGCCCTGCCTCATCTACACGTGGTAATTATGATGTCATTAAATTGCCTACTCAAATTTTATGCCACTATCCCCATCTACCAAGATGACCATAATGAAAACCTTTTTGAATACCACTCATGCACACAAGAAATCTAACCAACATGGACCTCCATTAGGACCCTTGATACATGCTCAATACTTAATACTCATCTCTAAACATCTCTAAAAAGTCAAACTCTGAAGATCAACCAAGCTAACTTTAAGCACACTAGGATAAACACATTTCACACTTTGGCACACATTATCATTGTTACTTAGGCTATCAATACACTTCATCCACTCACTAGGACACCTCCATATCATCACCGTGACATCATTGATAACTCACTAACACTATCTTCACTTGAGTTTGAGTGTCTAGATATAGGGATAATATGAAAACATGTTGTCATGATTATAATATTGGAATATATATGTTTATCATATTTTATACCTTTACCTACCAAAAATACTAGCATATTTCATGAGTTTAGGCTGGTCTATAGATGGTGTAAAAATTTTGGATTGATTATAGGTTGAGGGTTTTTGGAAACCTAGCTTAAATCACTCCTTATTATGATGTCATATCTTTGAGGAACTCAAAGGGTGTGATTAAATCACTATGTAAGTGTTATCTATGTTGCCACCCATCTTTTATCACTATCTACCAATCAGACCTATGTTATCCATTAGCATGAGCTAGTATGTATCTTCAGTTAAACTGTAGGTGCTTATTTGGGTAGAAGTTAGAGGTTTCCTATAAGTGAATATATACTTGAACATTTTATTCACATTCTTGAATTTATTTGAGGTCACCAAGATCATCTCACATCTAGAACTAAATGCCATTCTCTATTCACCTAATGCATTATAAGGCCACTATTACACTTCAAGTTCTATGTTTATTTGGGCCTAAAAGGTAATGTGTAATATACTTAGAGAGGGTTATAATAGTAAAATAGGGAATGAGTAGTTTAATACCACATGCATAATAATAAGGTGTTGGATATATGAGAACTAGTATAAATAAATATGTAGGATTTTGTAGATCATCTAAGAAGTTTTTTATAATTAGATCCTATTGTAATAGGAGGTATCCCTCTCTAAGTGGCTAATGATCAGAGTTATTCATTCCATAAAAGGATTTGTTTGTGTAATCAAAGTTTTTAACTAATATATGATTCAATCAATATAGTTATTCAGTTATTGTGTGAATGGGATTCTTATCATTTGGATGCTCCCTCAGGATTGGAGACCCATAACATGGCACCTAATATTATGCAATTTTTTATTTACGAATATCATCATGCCTCCTTTGATATATATCCTACCAACTAATCATAATTTTTTTCCTCGTTAGGAGACTACGTTAATAATTACATGCCTCAACTTGGATCCCACTAATAATATTACATCATTTCAATCTATAGCTCTTTGGTTCTTAGTTTCGATGCCATCTAGATGATTTAGCCTGTTTGCGATCCAATGGCTCCTCCATCATCTTGATATGGTATGCATATCCATTTATGTTGACCTTGATTTGATTTATAGTCATCCACCTAGATATTTCCACCCTATCATAATCCAACTTCTTATTCTTATGCATGTGGTACTAAATTACTCATTCCCTATTCTACTATTCTACCCTTCTCTAGGTACATTACACATTTTAACTCTCTAATCATATTAAATAAAATTAGTATGAGTTGGAAGTCACTCAAACTTCATTCTCTTAATCAAACAACCATTCATATATCAAGATGTCATCTTCTAAGGCCTATACTTCACGGGTAAGTCCATTTAGGCTTACACAAACTTCATAATCTCATATCATAGAATGACGCTATGCAAGACATAATTTATTTTTAGATAAGTTAAGGTAACAATATACTCTAAGAAAATTTATTAATTTTCACCTTTTTGAGTGGCAATGAATGCTATGGTTTTATAATAATCTGTGTCTTAATCCTTTTATTCGTTTAACCTAATTTCAAACATTGTAAAGCTCCAGCGTGAAGTTCACATATCCTATAAATGTTTGAGTCCTTCAAATTCAAATATTCCATGGAGAAAATAGATTCCATGGTTTTATAAGAGAGACACAGGTGCATTACCTTTGATATGAATCCACTTACATGAAAATGATTCTCTATAATTGAAAACAACTATTCTATAAACCATAATGTGTTCATCTTGGCACAATGAAGGTGATCCTTCTAATCAATCCATTTTCACATGTGAAAACTAGTTTGAAATTAGAAATAAAAGAGTGGAAAGTATTTTCAAGATCAAATACACTAGTTGGAATCATCAAACCACTCTAAACAAAGAAGAAGATTGAGATGTTGGGGATGTGTAAGTAGTTTGAAGGCACCATCAATATTAAATATTGTTCATAGAGAACACACAATCAAACCAAAAAATAATTACATGTAAAGGAAGTAAAAAATGAGTACTAACATCCACCAAATGCATTCCCCTCAAATCTACCTAACCTATCCATATTGGAGGAAAAATGTTGAATTCTTTGACTCGCACAAGAGAGTGATGAGATAGATAAACCAATTTTTGTCATTTTATTCTTTTTGAAATATTATTGAGATTTGAGATAAGCTATGGGGATATAAAAGGACACTACTGAAGCTTTCTCATGTACCAAAATAGTCTTGAAACCCATACAACTTCAAAAACCACCCCTTTTGTAGTTATCTCCTTTCTTTTTGTATTAAACCTACAATATTCAATTGCAAAAACAAAAATTGACACTTTTCTGACATGACACATGTTTGATTCTTTTTTGACACATTTTTTCAAAGTGGAAAACTATACAAGTTCATTAAGATGTCACAAAAGGACATAAAATGACATGAGATGAACTCAGGCAAATGTGACAAAGATAAAAGCTAGTATGAGACCTCATTCATAACGATGATGAACATTTTAGGACCTAAGAGACCCTATGGTAGTTTGAACTATATAATGGGTTGACCTAATTTGACTTGGGGTTAAATTAATCAACAAGTATATCACAAGTAGATATTGGTAAAGAGGTTAGAATTTTGATTAAAGTTTGTAAACTACCATTTATATGAAACATAGAAATGATAGACTCTTTACCACCATCTAAAATAGGATCATCACAAGGTTTTGAAAAATTTATTAAAGATGAAAGTATATCATTTTTAATAGAATTAATATTGAAATCAATATCATTATAATGTATTACATTACTTGAAATTTCATGACATACAATAAGAGTAGGAGAAATAGTTTCCCTTGTAAAAACATGTTCAATTTTAGCAAAAAATGTGAAGGATGAAGGACAATAAACATTTTATACTTTATTTACAATATTAAGACAATAAAAGATGTAATTTTCACAATCATTTGTATTTTCCAAATAAAGAAGATAAAAATAAATGTTACTTTTTAATTTTGGTATATCATTATCATGTGAGAAAGAGACATTTAATGCAACATTTTCCTTTTTATAATGTAATGTACTTTTGATTTTATTTGGTATATATTACTCTAATTTGTATAATATGAATCACATGTACTTGTAAATTGAAATATATCTCCAAATAATGCAAATTTAAATATAAATTTTTATAGGAATTTCACATGCATTGATAGGAAAGGAAGTAGAGCATGCATTTTGATCATTGGAGGTTTGAGAAAGAGGATTAATTTCAGTTCTTTAATTTTAGTGATCTAAATAAGGAATAATATTTCAAAAATTATCATCATTTTGAAAAGAGGATACACATCCATATTTTTCAACATTTGGATCATTGGAAATAGGAGAAAAACACTCAAATATTTCAACATTTATATCATTAGGAAGAGATGAGGGTCATTCAATTTATGATTCATCTAAAGAATGTATGCAGGAAAAAATTTGAATTTTAACATCATGAATTTTAAATTCATGTGTATATATTATATCATCATTGTTTGAGGCACTAATGAAAATTGATCATTTTAAAATTTTTAGGCCTTTCATTATTTGAAAAGGAAGAAATATGAGAAGTAGGCTCCTAATATTCATATTAAAAAGGAACAAAATCAACTAATAACCATATTAGAGAATGATATCTTTGTCAAAATATTCATACTTACATTTTCATCCTTAGTTTTTTCACTAGCATAGTTATAAACAAAGGATGAGGATTGAGAAAAATTTTAAGATGTCATGAGATCATCATATGTAATGCATTGGTCATCAAAAATATTTAAATTACAATCCAAAAAATGGAGCTTCTTAGGGCTTGTATTAGAATTAAACATGGCTAGGAAGGCTAAAAATTTGGATTAAACCATATATAAGAGAATAATAATTCTTTGGGAAAAAATAGAATAAATCATTGCTTAATTTATACCCATGCAAAAAATTAAATTTGTAAAACAAAGAATGGCACTTAAAACTAATTTTTTTAGGAGAATGTAAAACCATAGATTGAAATCTAATTTGTGGTTCAAAAAATTTAGAGGATAGGTTCACCAAATGTTTAAATCTAAATTGAGATGGATTAATATATTATAGGGTTAATAACATAAAAATGAATAAACATAAGGGTAGTAAACAAATATATAGTATGCCAATTAATTTGTAAACTTAAATAAACAATGTTATAAATTTATAACACTAAGATATGTTAAAAATAGAAAGTATAATTATCAATTGATATTGAAATGAATTAGAAATAATATTACTAGGCTAGTTTATTATGTGTGTAGATTTGGATTAAAATAGATTGTAAGAAGACTGAATATAGATTCTAGATCAATCATCAGATTTTGGAAATTTAAATTTTGTGGCCTTGGATGTTTGCATAAAATCTGGATGGTTGCATTTATGCCACTATCTAACTTAGATGCAAGTGTTTAGTATGTAATATTGACTATATTTGAGTTAGACCACTTAGATATTTATATATTTTTTGTCACATTTTTTTATGTATTTAGATCATGCACATAGGTGTCCCTCTTTTTTAAATGATCAAACCCTAGCTTTCTCACCCTTTGGGTGTTTTTAGGAAAAATGGGTTATTGGGCACATTGTGTCGAGTTACCTAAAAGACCCATCTATCAATGGGTGTTTCCTACATATCTAATACTCTAAATAGGGCCTCATACTTATGTATTTATCCTTTATGTGTTGGATTGTGTTGTATTGAGATGAAATATGTGATAATCAATTACATATCCTAGAAGGGTCCTAGATTAAATTTTCTAGCATTTATTTATAGGTTGATGACCTAAGCTTTATGAACAATTGTTAAGAATGGAAGACAATCTAAACCCTCTTTAAAAACCTAATAATGATCTAATATGGAAGATATGATTAAAAAATTATCAAAATGGTTTGGTTTACCTATTATGATTATTGGATGTTTTATTAAACTCTCCCAAGTACCTCCAAGTGGCATTGATCTATTAGAAGAGTGAGTGGAAGCTATAAGAAACTCCTCATTTCACATATTTTTGATGTAAAAGGTAGGATTAACTGGGTCAAAGAATGAAAATTATTTGAATATGATGGGTGATAATTTTATTTTATGATAATTTAAGTTTATAAGAAGGTTATAGACTTGAAATATGCTAAACTGGTCATGTAAGTTAGCCTATTGCTAAAAAGGCCTAATGAGGAAGACAATGAGAAAACTAGATAAAAGTGAGATTGAGATTAGGGATGGGTTGAAGTGGATTAGAGATGGTTAAAAATTAATGGGTTTATTTTCCAATACCTATATCACATATCAAATTTTAATATAATATTTGGAGATGCTCATATACAAGTAAAAAGTTGCTCTTGAAATGACCTATCTAACATAGTGAGGTATACGTAGGGTGAAGACATGAAATTGGTCTATAAAACCAATATTAATATTTAAAATTATAATAAATTTGTTTAAATATGTTATAATTATTAGTAAAGATCATATAAACCCATTTTAATTTCATTAAAGTTTTCACATAGGTGTTTTAAGTCTTAGTTTCCCTGATTATGTTTTGGAACACTCACGCAATTTTCTATGTGTTAGTGAGAATGATGTTCCTAAGTCATTATGCATTGATTTGAAGAATAAAATGCACATAAATTTGTTTTATATGTGTCATATGTTAATTTTAATTTATTTTTATTCATGATAAACTCCTATGAAGGTGTGAAAATTCAAATGTTCTTAACTGGGTTATGAATCCTATTTGTAGTTCTGAGTGAGCATATGGAAATGATCAGTTTGAGGTGTTTTTACCTATGTGGTGAAATTTAATGGAATTTTTGATTATAATAAGGTAGTATAGGTTATATAAATTTTATTTTTTAATATGGTCTTTTGGAAAAGTTGTGTGTATACTTCAGATATTCAAGGCAAACTTTTTGGCAGTGAGAAGGTCTAATTGCAAGTAGACCTAATGGTGTGGTTCAAGGAGTGAAATGAGATAAATGGTGTTGAGAGCATAAGGTAAGATTATAATGGGTATAACTTAAGTTTTTTTAAATTATTTAATCTATTTTTATAGGCTCAATATGTTCCAAAGTGATCAAGGTGAAATGTGGGCTTTGAGAAGGCCTAATTGCATTAGGTCTCTATTAGGCCTAATGGTGGTTTTGGTCCTTATGGGTGGTGAATGACATATGTAATTATTTTTTAAATTTTGAAACTTTTTTTTTTTGATATATTCCAATATTTATCCAATTATTTATAGGTTTTTGGCCAACCAAGGTGGGTGAGAAAAACAATCAAGTATAAAAAGAAGTTCTAATAAGCCTAATTGACTAGTTAGAATATTGAGGGAATAAATATATGAAATAAAAGTTTAGAAACTAGGTATATGGATTAGAGACCATAAGATAGGTATTTCTAATATATCATGAAGTTATAATAGTGATTATATATATGATTATTAAGTTCATTTGATCTAATTCTACCAAGAAGAAGGCTAGTTGAGCGAAGAGGACTAATAGGTTGTTTGAAGGAGATAGAAGATTGTGAAGAACAAAAGAAGGGGATACTCATCAGTTCAGTGAATAAAAATGGTCCAAAGGTGATCATAGGTTCTATGTGACTGATTTTGTGTTGAGATACCCAGGGGATTGGTGCCTCTTTATAAGTTGGTACTTGTTAAAAGCATAGTTGAGTTGGTGCTTGACTAATGAGGGGTTGGTACTCCTTATGGGGTTAGTGACTCAATAAATCATGATTAATTAATTATATTTATTTAATCCAAGCTATGTTTCAATGGTTTTTATCTCCCATGAGGTTTTCCCACATATCTCTTATGTTCTTATGGTGTATGCTTTTGTAGATGCTTGTTTATGCATTGATTAATGTATGCATGTGAATGAATGCTTCATGGATGATAAGTGAAATTGAATTATTGTTTTAAGTTCAATGATTCACCCCCCCCAAGTAGATATAATTGAAACAAAAGTATCCATTAATGACTCACCTCCATTGTCCATTAAGACAAATCTTTTCTTTGTGTTATTATGGAGACCAAACAATTGTTCATCTTTGATAAAAGATTCATACATATTTTCATTGTGATAATAGGAGGAATTTATGTTTGTCATAAGATGATTCCAATGTTTGTTTGGATATTCAAGTTAAATAACAATTGCCTCTAATTTAGTCTTACATAATTATTTGAGTGATGTTGTTGGAATGTTTTTTAACACTAAATAGTTTACTTCCACTGACTGCTCCTGGAACTCAAGATTGTTGCATAAATCATTGTCAACCATCAAAATTTTATGTTACTTTGATAACTGCTCTATGATGAATTATTTGACCAAATTTGGCTACCATTCATCTTCCTTTGGTACACATTTCCCATATAAATGGAAAAAATATATGAATTTCAACTCATCCCTTATCATAGGATCAAGGTTCAAATATTTATTGTGGAATGCATAAATATCATTAAAAATCAACTTAGCCTTATCTTATTCCTATATTGGTTCCTCTCATTAAAGGAATGTGGGCATGGTTGGGTGTACATAATTTCTTGATGGGAATCATTCATGACTATTATTAAATGTATAATGATGTTGTGACTCTAATGATCTTCCCTCACCATTAGAATTTTGAGTTAGTGAGTTATTCAAATATTACATTTATTGAACTAATTGTGACATCAACATATATACTTGAATTTTCCCTTAGGCCCACCAATCAAACTGTGCATCATTTATGTTATTTACATTAACCTTATGATTTGTGTTTTATTGTTTTACAAAATTAAGTGTTTAATTCCTAAATAATAAATGGGTCTGAGCAATATAAATCGTTGAATAATATACTTTAATTAGCCTACTAATTTGTGTAAAAATATAATATTTGTCTTTTCTTAATATAACAAGAAGTGAGAGAAAATAGAACTTATCTTATTTTTGTTGATTCAGAATGAGATAGGGTCTGATACTAGAAGAACAAGACTAGAAAATAATCTATAATAGGTTCTTGAAATTCATTTTTGGGTTGGATAGGAGCACAAAAAGTAGACAAACTATTATTTGGTGGTGTAGTCCTATTTTGATGTTATTGTCCTGAGGATGAAAGCTTTCTAGGTTGTGTTTAGTAGGCCTATGTTACCCTGTCTATGAGTTTTTGAGGTCTTAAATCTTACGGAGCTCACTGTGTGTCTGATTTAGTATTCAAAACCCTTAGGATCTCTTTGTGCTTGAACTTGAATGAAAATTTAGAAAAAAGAGAGAAGGGGTTAGTGTGTAAAGGATACATTGTATACACTTCACACCCCATGTGTGGGAATGCTACCTACATACCAATACTCTAAAAAGGGATTAAGTTAATGTAGATCTCCCATTGAAATGCTTGGTGTAATTATGTATGATGTATGAAACTAGATGTACTTTGGATGGCTAGGGACTAGTATTAGTGCTTGAATAGGGTTGAAATCCTCTTTAAAGGCTATATGTAGAGAATATTGAAGAGGTCTTGAGTGTACTTGCTTGTATTCTTGATTACTTCCTGTAAATGAGTGCCAATGCTTCTAAATGGACTTTGAATGGAATTTTATATGGTAATTAATGATCATGGGTTAACTGAACTTATATTAGGCTGATAAGGATTCTAGAAAATATGACCATTAGAGGTAAAAATGGACTTGAACAATAGTGCTAGAAATAGGACACCCTCGATTCTAGTGCTTTTATCCAATTTAGGAATTATTTTCCTAAAAGGATAAGACCTAGGGGGTAGATCTAGCCTTGAGAGGGCTACTTAGGTCTTAAATAGCTATGTTTGAAAGGCTACAAATGATTGGGAATTAGTGAAAGAAGTATCCTAGAAGGGTTGTGTGAGTAAGGAGGACCTATGGGTTAGGTGTCATTATCCATGCCTAAGTTATCCAATTTTGCATTTTATATGATTAAATTTCCCCCCTTTATTCTAGTAATATAATAAAGAAAAATACTAGGGTAAAGGAAAAATAAAGCATACCCAAACTTACTTATAAGGGAGAAGCTCATGAAGATATGTGACACTGGATGTGCATAGAGAGAACATGTTATGAAAGTGTGACTCTACAAATATAAAAATAAAGTAGAGAAGTTCTTAATACATATTCTATATCTAAAATAAGAATGTACAAAATCTAAGGAAGAGAAAGGAACAAATACACCTCACTAGGTACATTAACCAATACAAAACCTATTGTGATGATGGATTATCCTAGATTATGTTGATTATGTGTTTAATCAAGAGTAATATCATGAATAGAGCTGAGTGCTCAATTCCTCAAGAGGTGGCTCAAGAATGTAAAGGATGGCCCTTTGGCTCCATCATCACTAAGTAAAGTTAATGAATCATGAGTGTTCTAATCAATGTTTGGATTATGTGTCCAATCCCTCTAAATAGGTGGCTCAAGAACACTAAGGCTAGCTCTTTGGATGCATCATTGCCACATGAAGTGAAGCTATAAAGTGACACCAATTAAAAATATATGTCATATAAAATGGATCATAGATCCCATGAATGTGGTAAAAATCTAACAATGTGCTATGGATAGTTTGAATATATGCTAGAAACTAAACACTCTTGACCATTTTGAAATATGGAGGTTAGGCTTGTATGAAATACACTTCAAAATTGATATACTAGGATTATATGAAAGCCAACTCAAGAACTTGAGTACTCAAAAAGTTAAACTTGTAGGAAAGTTCAACTCAAAAATGATGCCAGCCACCTACAAATAGAGTAAGGCACACAACTACTGAGAATGCCTAGATTAAACTAAACTTGAAAATAAAATAAGATCAATGTGTTGTGTAAATTATCCCCAATCACTAATTTCTCAAACATGGATTCTAATCTAGAAGTTATATCAACTACCTAATCTAAACTAAAAGTGAGAACCATCATATCACACATGCTAACCCCCTATATTTAAGAAAACTATACTGAAACTATGAAAATTAATTGATTTGGAAGAACAAAAACTATCCCTAAACTAAACATTATGATTGTTTCTATAAAAATTGAGTGTTTTTATACCTAGATAGGAGTAGAAAAATGTGTACACCCCTATGTTTGGCACTACTATCCATTTCCAATGTTTTTGTTTAGTGTGAAAACTACTTATTGATCTGGAATTGTCACTATTTTTTGTTCTATTTTAATCGGTTTGACCTATGGATTCTATTCTGAGTGGTCTAAATGATGATGTTTCGACTGTTAGGATATTTGGTCTCTATTAAGAAACTCCTATTTGATGTCCCCTCTTTTGAGGGGAGGAATAAATAACATACAGTGATTGCCCACAAAAGAAAAGAGTCCTACAAGTGTGTTAAGATATATATATATATATATATATATATATATTAACACACTTGTAAGACTCTTTTCTTTTGTGGACAGTCATTGTATGTTATTTATTCCTATATATATATATATATATATATATATATATATATATATATATATATGATATAGCATTTAGTATTTGGCAATATGTATTGATAGGTTGTTAGATCAACAGGGGTATGCCTAGATAGATATACCAATGTGAAAGCATGTGTAAAATACTAAAATAGAAATGTTACATATTATTTGTTAGTTTTTAGTTGGAGGGATGGAGCATGATGTCCATCATGGCATCTAAGAAAGCAAGGGAAATGCATGATATGGTTCATGGCATTGCACACATTGAAAACCAAATAAGCAATCTATCAACAAGTAAGAAGTATATAAGGATGGCCAAGGGGCCATGTAAACAAGGGACATGGGCACACGTCACTCAAACTAGAAAATAATCATGGAAGGCATGTTCAAATGCCACATATACATACAAGTGAAACAATAAAATTTGGCACAAGAGACATAAGCACATAAAATATTAAAAGCAAAGGAAATTGGAAAATGTCCTAAGGTACACACATAAATAGAAGCAAAAGACATTGAAAAATGTCCTAAGGCATAAGAAAGATTCAAACAAGAACTTGAAAATGTAATCACTCAAGCTACTTTAAGCAAATAGAGAAAGCATGTAATAACTAGAAAGATACAAGAGCATCTAACTAATCAAAACAATTGTGAAAGTATGAAAAACATGTATAGTACAAGACTAGGCATATATTAGGAGATACACAAGTGCTAAATACTAGTGAAATGTTGATGTAATATTCTATGTAAAATATAAATTAATGTAAATAAATATGATAACTTAGAGTATGTAGTGTAATAATGACATAACCTAGATGGTTTAGTCATGTAGAAAATTCCCCCAATGGGTATATATATCAATGTGTGTCTCAATTATAGAAGTAAGAGTGCCCTCTCAATGCATAGAATGAAGCAATCAAGTAGCTAGGTGTCACTGTACAGACTCAAAGAAGATCAAGTGAAGCATTGTAATGTATAAATATTCACAAACAATAGCATGAAATAATAAATGTAAGTCCTAGTATGATATTGGTAATGTAAATCATGGATGATGCATATAATCAAACTATTTTGGGTATTTTTGATATGTTTTGAATTTTTTTTATTTTTTATTTTGGTATTGTTTTTGTCTTTTAATATAATCTATGCATAGGAAATACTAAGAAGAAATAATACTAACTGATGAGTCTCAAATTAGACACGCTATCATGGTGTCATGTATCAAACAACTGAATCATGCATGATCATGAGGCACGGGTGTATGTTTGAGATTGGGAAGATGAAAGCTATGTACATTATAAATACTTTTTAAACTTTGAAGTGTAATATGAATTTGGGGTCCCCCTATAAATCTAAGAAGTGGATGCAACTGTAGGGCTCTTAGGGACCCATCTGGAAGTAGAAGGGGCTCTTAGAATAGGTGCTCTCTATGTAGCTATATGAGACCTCAATGTAACTACTCTAGGTGTGAATATTATTTCAAGAATTTGTCTATAATAATGAAAATATGGGGGTATATGAAACCTTTATACTAGTGATGGATATTATAATTATGGCTAGATCTGAAATGGATGCTTTATTGAAACTAGAGGAGAAACTAAAATCATTGGAAGAATTGAAACTAGTGATTGTAAGCTCGTAGATGTCTCTGATGTGCGGAGTGGTGACTTATAAGGAACTTAATCAACTATGATAAATTTATTAGCATGAATTAACTTCACACATTTATGAATTTCATATGGTATTACCATGGGTTCTTGAATCCATGGTAAACCAAGTAATATGTCAAAAACTCTCGCACTAGGAACTATACTGAATAAAGTGGCCACATATATAGGACCAATCTATAGAATAAGTATTATTTCTTACAATAAAATTTTAATATGCCCATTCAAATCACTAATAACTATGTTTGTTAGAGTGATATCTTGATTTGAATAACCCAAATGTTGAAGTAGTGTGAAGCTGCACATGTTAAGACTAGAACCATTGTCAATGAGTACACTATGAATATGGTGATTATGAATATGTACTCTAATAAAAAGTGCATTCTAGCCTATATTATCCTGCAAAAACTCCTAATCTAAAAAATATATCAAAATCCTGGTTGGAACTTTGGACTCATGCACACCTATCATACCTCTTAAAGGATGTGCCTCAATTGAAGGCGCTTGATATGTAGCTGGTGGAGGATGTGTATGGTATGTATGATGAATAACTGATGTGTCCTCTTTCTCTTATTTTGAATTATATTGAAATGGATATAAAAAGAGTTTCAAATTTTTATATTGTGTTGGATTTATCTTTGGAGTCTCAATTGAGGTGCCCAGAACAAGTAGATTATCATCTATCAAATCATGTATCTTATGTCACAAACTAATGTATCTATTTATGTTGCAGCCTAGTACCCTATGAAAATAAAAAAATCCATGCTGATCATATCCCCATAGAAGGGGTTTTGTTAGATCTATTTCTTGAATAGGAGGGAGAGTTATGATGTTACATTCTAATAACTTTTATAAAACCCTGGTTGGAGAAATTAGGAGATTGGTAGATAAATGACAAGTGCTAATAAAACCACACGTTGAGGGGCATCTGAAGCCACATTGACTATTGGTTGATTTTAATTCTTGTTGTCATTGATTTTGTCCTTATATGGGACTTTGCTAGTATTCTTATTGGTTGAGTTTAAGATACTTGAATACTTAAGTTTTCCCATTGAAATTAGCTTGACTTCTCTTCCCTTGAGTGTATGATACAATTTGGTAAAGGAAGAGAGTATTTTAAACATACTAGATTCATGCAACACTTGTAGAAGGCTCTATTTGAAGATTTCTTGTATCTCTTGATCAACTATGGGGCTAGTAATTTTAGCTACAGTAGTCTTATATATAAGAACATAATCTATGAGGGGCTCATTTGACCTTTGTTTCTACTATGGAATTTTTGCATATGAAACCTTAAAACCAGTGTTGATATTGAAATGTGATAGGAACATGTCTACTAAAGGATTGAAGGCTATGATCAATTGATTTGGTTGTTAAGCATGGAATATACTGAGAGGGGGGTGAATCAGTATATTATATATCTTATAAATCTTTCCCTTTATCAAATTACACTTAATCAAACATTCAAGATATGTAATAAAACTCAAAAAATAAACATCACACAAGACAAAGAGAGACACTAGATATGATGTGGAAACCCAATTTGGGAAAAACCATAGAGAACAATCTCACGTATATTCATGAGAACAAACCCACAGGAGCACAATACCCCTTTTCTGAGTACCAACCTCAACTACAATTCATGATCACCAACCCACAAGAGCTTCAAACCCCTTTTTCGAGCACCAACCCAGCTACTATTCACGAGTACCAACCCACAAGATCACCAACCCCTTTGCCGAGCACCAACCCAACAATAGTTTGTGAGCACCAACCCATAAGAGCACCAACCCCTTTGTGTATGCCACACACCTATCTGTCAATGTTGTTATCTCAACAAATGATAGATCAATACAACATCTCCTTCCTCTCTCTCACCTTTTCTCTTCTAAGCTAGATATAACAAATACAAATCATATTCATCTCCCACAATTGCTCTTCTAAGCTAGATATTAAAATATCAAGTCAACCTCTCTCAACCATATAACAAATGGCTTCTCAAGCCTTTATTTATAGTTTTCCAAATGACCTTTGGCCTTCCCCTTTTGTGACCCTTCAATCCTCATGGAAAATAGCACCAATCTTGGATGACCATTCATATTCAAGCCTTTGAAAAGTCATGTGGTGACCCTTCATGACCAAAAACGTCCTTCCCACTTTTATCCTTATCTTTGGTGACTCTTGGTATTACCCAAGATGACTCTTCATGGGAAAATGCATCCCATCCTTCTTTTGTTTTTACCCCATGGCTCTTCAACTTCTCCATGGGCCTTTCTTTTGTCTCATATGCAACCAAAAATATATTTTTTAATATTAAATAAATATCAACTCACATTAGCCAAGATAAACAACATTAAATGCAATGGGGCCTTTATCACCAATAATACTAGACCTTTGACATCAATGATAATATTTCCAACAATCTCCCCCTTTGTCATTGATGGCAACCTCAATCCTAAAACTGCCACATCTTGTCACCTACACATACCATCATCTAAAAATATATAGTAACTCCCCCTTACTGTAGTAACCTATACATGTTCCCTATACCTATTTTTTGCACCTATACCTATACCTATTATTCTCCCCCTTTGACATCAATGGCAAAGGGCCTACCTAGAGATAACACTTAACTCTGCCTCACTTGATGCTAAACATCAATGGTAGGAAGTAATAGAAATTACTCCCAACTCCTCTTGTTGATCTTTGAATGTATCCTTTGATTGTGCCTTTGAGAAGATATCTGACAATATATATACATTGTTCCCTATCCTTTGAGTATTTGCAATCAACTCATTTGAATCTTTTCTTCTAATCTCACAACCTTTAGCATGAAACCTTAATGTGTATCCTTGATCACAAATTTGACTAACACTCAATAGATTATGCTTAAGACCTTTTACATATAAAACATTTTTAGTCTTAATTCTACCATAATCCAAACATAAAGTACCTTTTCTGGCTATCCTGGCAGTGGTTTTATCTCTGAATCTCACTGTACCACCATTGATATTCTTTAGAGTTATGAACTTACTTTTATCACCTTTCATATGCCTTGAACATTTTCTATCAATTAACCATGGCTGATCTTTACCTCCCACATGCAGAGCTATCTGCACCATCATAGAATCTTCATGTTATTTCTTCTGCCATGTACATGTCTGAACCTTCTCCCTGATGAATGGAGCTTTGAAACTCTGATCCTTCTTCTTGATGAATGGATATTTGAACCTCTTATCCTTCTTGACTGACTCAAACACACTTCTACAATACTAAGCTATGTGTCTGAAGTTGTTGCACTTGTAGCATACTATGGTCTCTTCATCAAAGTTTGATAGAGGAGCAAAAGAGTTGTGGCTTCTGCTTGACTCTACTTGACTTTCCTTCTTATTTATGAAATTTTTAGCTCTTTTTCTACATTCTAATTTCTTATGACCATATCCATTACAATAAAAATAATAGCCATAAAAATAAGACATGTCTATATATCTCTGACCTGATTGCCTTTTGTAGCTTTGTTCCTTCCAACCTTCTCTATTTGGAATGTCCTCTGTATTCTTCACTTCTCCCCTTTTTGTTTCCTCTTGTGTAAGAGCTTCAGCATAGCTCTTTTTCTTTTCAAAACTAATCCCTGTCTTATTTGAATATGCTTTTTCACTTTCCAATATCTTATTCATCATGTTAGTGCTATCCTCAAATTTTCAATCACTAACTACTTTATCATTGACTACTTTCTGAATATCTTCTTTTAAAGAGACAATTTCAATAACATACCTTTCAAAATATTTTCTTGTTATTTCTAACTATGCTTTGATATCTTCTGCACTCTTCTTGGTTTCTTCAAAGTGTGCTTGTAGATCTTTAATCATTTCCTTTGATTCTTGTTCATTTTTCTCAATCTGGCACTTTAACCTTCGATTCTTCTTCTGAACAGCTTCTAACTCTTCTAGAGCACAATTGAGTTCTCCTTCCATATCTACTTTATCTTCCTCCTCTTCTTCTTCTTGATTATCATGTATGGCCATGAATAAAATCTCTTCTTCTTCTGAATCACTGACTCCACTATCTTCAACTAAGCTAGGATCCTTAGAATACAGGCTCTTCTTCTCGAATCCCTTCTTGGATTTGCCTTTGAAATTCTTTTTGTATGTAGGCTTTTCTTCTTCTTCACCATTAACCTTATCTGGGCATCTAGCTAAAAAATGTCCAATCTTTCCACAATTAAAACATTTAAAAGGTAATTTTCCTTGATATTTACCTGTTCCTCATTTCGGCATGTGAATGAAAAGTGCTTCATTGTCATCTTCATCATTACTAAAACTATCACTTGATTCTTGAATCTTAGATTTCTCCTTTTTTGATGTCTTGAAAGCCACTTCTCTCTTTGAGGTTTTATCTTATTTTGTCTACATCTCATAAGCTGTGAGAATGCCATGAAGCTCATCCATCTTTAGCTTGGCTAAATTCTTCATGTCCTCGATTGCTGAAACCTTTGCATCATATCTCATTGGTAGGGATCTCAAAACCTTTTTTACCACCATTGACTCTTCCAGTGTTTCTCCAAGACCTTGAATCTGATTTAGTATCTGATCAACTCACAAGAGATAACTTGCTATATCTTCTTCTTCTTCCATCTTCAACTTTCAAACTACCTTCTAAAATTCTGCAGTGTAGCTTGTTGAACCTTTCCATCACCTTTGTAAATATTCTCAAGTTTTACCCAAGTTTCATGAGCAAATTTACATTGCATAACTTTAACAAATTTAGATTCACATAAACCACATAAAATAACATTTAAAGCTTTAGCATTACATTCACTTGCCTTCTTTTCTACTAGAGTAATTGTAGATGTCTATGGCTCTTCATATTCCTCCACCACTAATTTTCCATATGTCGAATCCAAGGGCCATAAAATAAACCTTCATTCTCATGCTCCAAAAAGCATAATTCATCCCATCAAACAAAGGTGCCTTATTTGTATAAAATCCTTCTGGTGACCTAGCCATCGTGCTTTCCTGATCTACCTTTAAGATGTAAAACTTTTCAAAAAGGAACCTGCTCTGATACCAATTGTTAAGCACAAAATATACTGAGAGGGGGAGTGAATCAGTATATTATATATCTTATAAATCTTTCCCTTTATCAAATTCCACTTAATCAAACATTCAAGATATGCAATAAATCTCAAACAATAAACATCACACAAGATGGAGAGAGACACCAAATATAACATGGAAGCCTAATGTGGGAAAAACCACTGAGAAAAATCTCAAGTATAATCATGAGAACAAACTCACAAGAGCACCATACCCCATTATCAAGTACCAACCTCAGCTATAATTCCTAAGCACCAACCCACAGGAGCTTCAAACCCCTTTACCGAGCACCAACTTTGCTATTATTCATGTGTACCAACCCACAGGAACACCAACCCCTTTGTGTATACCACACACCTATCTTTCAATGTTGCTATCTCAACAAATGATAGATCAATACAACATCTCCTTCCTCTCTCTCAACTTTGCTCTTCTAAGCTAGGTATAACAAATATAAATCATATTCATCTCTCACAATTACTCTTTTAAGCTAGATATTACAATATCAAATCAACCTGTCTCAACCATATAACAAATGGCTTCTCAAGCCTTTATTTATAGCTTTCCAAATGACCTTTGGCCTTCCCCCTTTGTGACCCTTCAATCCTCATGTAAAATGGCACCAATCTTGGATGACCCTTCATATTCAAGCCTTTGAAAAGTCATGTGGTGACCCTTCATGACCAAAAAAATCCTTCCCACTTTTATCCTTTGGTGACTCTTGGTATTCCCCAAGATGACTCTTCATGGGAAAATGCATCCCATCCTTCTTTTGTCTTTACCTCGTGGCTCTTCGACTTCTCCATGGGCCCTTCTTTTGTCTCATATGCAACCAAAAATATATTCATTAATATTAAATAAATATTAACTCACATTAGCCAAGATAAACAACATTATATGCAATGGGGCCTTTATCACCAATTATACTAGACCTTTGACATCAATGACAATATTTCCAACATTGGTAGACTATAAAACCATTGTAAGGCATAATCCTTTAGGCTCCATGGAAATTTTTTGGTAAGTAGCCTATCATTGGATACATAATATTAATATGTTGTGTAAAAAGATCTCAAATGTGTCTTTTGATCACCCTTAAAAACAAATAGAGTGATATTGGGTTGAACAAAACTTAGTGGTAAGGCTATAGAAGAAATGTGATGTGTCAATGGTGTATGTAGTAGAGTAAAAGAATCCAATGCCTATGTAGGTCTAAAAACTCCTTGCTTAATATGTTGCACCTTAGATTGAAGAGATATTATCTCTTACACAATGGATACCACATCAAGAGATAAGGATGTACTAGTTATAACTTATGGTATAGAAGAAGGTTGGGTTACTATAGGTGGTGGTTGAGACATAGTTGCCCTCGTAGTGTCATTTACAACTGGCTGCTCTAAATGATTGTAAAACTTAACTTTCTTAGATTTTTTATTTTCATAATAGATTGCAAAATTAGGGTATGATCTTTAGGATATTCCTTAATTCTTTCTTTGAAAATTTGTAAAACTAAATCTTTGTTGAAGACTACTTCATTATAAACAATAGGTGGAAATGGATTGGTAGTCCAATGTGGTGGAGAAGAAGCATTGGTGTGTACATCATCATTGGTATTTTCATGATGCTCATGATTAGAGTTATCCTCATATAAGTTTGTATAATCTAGATGTGTATAATCTATAATAGGAATCTGATTTGGTTATTTATCCATGGTATATGGTTGAGTTGAAGGAATTTGAGTGAAATCAAGAGGATTTCCACTAAGTCTTGCACTTCATTTTGAGGGAAGACATGCAAGGAACTTAGGTGGCATACAAAAAATAAGTTGGATAATAGTAGAAAAGATTAAGTTAATATATTATAAACAAGGAATTAGAATATACATAAAAAGGATACGAAGCTTCAAAACATGTAAGGTGATACTACAAGAAGCAAAGAGGTGTTAATATACGCAAATAAAGATTTTTTAGAAATACTTGTGCAAAATACTTTGAAATTTTAATGTTGAAATTGATGTGAAAAGTACTGGAAAATAATTAGGAGTTTAGTTGATGAAAATAGGGTTTTGAATGATTTTTTTCAAAATTAATATAATAATTTATTAAATTTAGATAAATTTGTAGAATTTTGCTTGAAAAAATTAGGAAAAATCAAAAAATATTTCTAAAATTAGAAATATATTTTTCCTAGTATTTGTATGCAAAAAGGATGTAGTATGTGAAAACTAGGGTTTCAAAAAATGTGATATTTTTTCAATTAATTGGTAGATATCTGATTTTTAAATTTAGGAAATTATGGTAAAAAATTAGAAATAATTATCCCTAGGGTTTATATGGATTTTGTGCAAAAATTCAAAGTAAGTTAGGTTCACCAAATATTTTATTATTTTAGGAAATTAAGTGTTTAATTATTAAATAATAAATGGGTTTAAGCAATGTAAATTAGTGAATAATATTATTTAATTAACCTACTAATTTGTGTAAGTAGATAGTATTTTTTATTTTTCTAAATATAGCAAAAAGTGAGATAAAATAAAACTTAGCTTATTTTGGTTGATCCAGACTAAGATAGGGCTTGATATCAGAGGAGCAGGATTGGAAAATACACTAGAACATGTTCCTAAACTTCATTTCTATGTTGGAAAAGAGTGTTGAAAGTGGAAACCCTATTGTCTAGCACTATAGTCCTATTTGGACACTATTGTCTTGAGGTTGAAATATTTTTGGGTTATGTTCACTACGTTTGTGTTACCTTGTCTATGAATTTTTGAAGCCTAGAAGTTTGTGGAGCTCACTATGTGTTTGATTTAGTCTTCAAAAGCCTTAATAGATCTTTATTCTTTAACTTGAATAAAAATTTGGGAAAAAGAGAGAAGGGGTTAGTGTGTCAAGGATACACTAAATGCACTTCACACCCCATGTGTGGGCATGTTGCCTACATACCAATACTCTGAAGAGGGATCAAGTTAATGTAGTTCTCCCATTGAAGTGCTTAGTGAAATTTTGTGTAATGTATGCAACTAAATGTGAAACTAGATGTACTTTGGATGGAAAAGGAATAGTATGAGTGCTTTAATAGGATTGCAATGCTCTTGGAAGGTTGTATGCAAAGAACATGAAAGAGTGCTTGAGTCTACTTGCTTATATTCTTGCTTCTTTCCTATAAATGACTGCCAACCCTTCTAAATGGACTTTGAATGGAATTTTATAGGGAAATTAATGATCATGGGTTAAATGAACTTGTATTAGGCTGATATGGGTAAAAGATAAGGATTCAATAAAATTTGACTATTAGAGGTAAAAATACACTTAGACAATAGTGCCAAAAATAGGACACCCTAGGTTCCAATATTCTTATCCAATTTAGGCATTATTTTCCTAAGGGGATGAGACTTAGAGGGATATATCTAGGCCTAAAAGTTATACTTGGATCTAAAATAACATTGTTTAGAAGGCTATAGATGACTAGGAATTAGTGAAAGAAGTAGACTAGAAGGGTTATATGAGTAAGGAGGACCTATGGGTTGGATGTCATTAGCCATGCCTAAGTCACCCAATTTTGAATTTTATATGAATACATCATCCCATTTATTATAGTGATGTAGCAAAGTGAAATATTAGGATAAAGGAAAAAAATAAATCATACCTAAATTTACCTATAAGGGAAAATCTCATGAAGTTATGTCATGTTGGATGTGCATAGAGAGAGCACACTATGAAGTGTGAATCTAAAAATAAAAATATAAAGTAGATCAATTTTAACTAGATATGATATATCTAAAATAAGAACATATAAAATCTGAGTAAGATGAAGAGAAAGGAATAAATACACCTCATTGGGTATGCGAACCAATACAAAACCTATTGTGATGATGGATTATGCTAGATTATGCTGAGTATCTATTTAATCAAGAGTAATATCATGAATGAAGCTAAGTGCTCAATTCCCTAGAAGGTGGATCAAGAATGAAAAGGCTGGGCCTTTAGCTCCATCATCACCATTTAATTAAAGTTAATGAATCATGTGTGTGCAATAGATGTCTAGACTATATGTCTAATGCATTTGAATAGGTGGATCAAGAATACAAAGGCTAGATTTTTGGCTCCATCATTGCCCAATGAAGTGAATCTATGAAGTGATATAGATATAGAATATATTTCATATGAAATTGCTCATGGATCCCATGGATGTGCTAGATATCTAACAATGTAGCATGGATAAGCCTGAATGTATGTTGGAAACTAGACACTCTTGACTGTTTTGAAAGATAGAGGTTAGGCTTGTATGAAAGACACTTCAAATATGATGTACTAGGATTATATGAAAGGCAAATCAATAAATTGGGTACTTAAAAATTTAAACTTGAATGAAATTTCAACTCAAAAATGATGCTAACAACCTAAAGATGGAGTAAGGCACGCAACTACTAAGAATGCCTAGAATAAATTGAACTCAAAAATAAAAGAAGATTATTATGTTATGCACATTACTCCCAATAATTGATGTCTAGAACATGTTATTTGATATAAAAGTTATGATGACTACCTAATTTGAATTTAAAGTGAGAACCATCATGTCGTGCATGATAACTCTATATATTTGAGAAAGCTATACTAAAATTATGGAATTTGACTGATCTGAAAGTATAAAAACTATCCTTAAACTAATTTTTTTCCTATTTATATAAAAAGTAAGTGTTTTTATACCTAGATAAGAGAACCAAAATATGGACACCCCTATTTTTGGCACTACTATCCATTTATAGTGTTTTTGTTTGGTGTGAAAAATAGCTACTGATCTAGAACTATCACTATTTTTCTATTCTATTTTGATCGGTTTGACATATGGATTCTATACTAAGTGGTCTAAATGTTGCTATTTCAACTATTAGCAAATTTGGTCTCTATGAAAAAACCCATATTTCAAGCCCCCTCTTCTGAGGGTAGGAATACTAAACCAACAATGACTGCCCTCAGAAGAAAAGAGTCCTACAAGTGTGTTAAGCTATATAGATATATGATATAGCATTTGATATTTGACAATATGTTTCATGATATAACAATGTTTGTATTGATAGATTGTTAGATCAATAGGGGTATTCCTAGATAGATATAACAATGTGAAAACATGTGTAAAGTAATTAACTACAAATGTGACATATTAGTTGTAAGTTATTAGTTAGAGGGATAGAACATGATGTCCATCATAGCATTCAATAAATCAAGGGAAATGCATGATATAGATCATGGCATTATAGACATTGAATAGAAAAATAATAATCAAACAACAAGTACACAAGGATGGCCAAGGGGCCATGCAAATAAGGGACATGGGCATATGCCACTCAAACTAGAAAACAAGCATAAAAGGCATGTTTAAATGTCACATATACATATAAGTTAAACAATAAAAGTTGTCACAAGGACCACAAACACATAGAATAGTACAAGCAAAGGACATTGGAAAATTTCCTAAGTTACACACATGAATAAAAGTGAAGGACATTGGAAAATTTCCTAAGGCATAAGCAGGAGTCAAACAAGAACTAGAAAATGCAATCAAACAAGCTACACTAATCAGAGAAAGCATGTAATAATTGGAAAGATACAAGAACATTTAACAAATTAAAGAAAATGTGAAAGTATGAAAAATATGTGTAGTACATGACTAGGAATATGCTAAGTGATACACAAGTGCTAAATACTAGTGAAATGTCAATGCAATATTCTATGTAAGTTATAAAGTAGTATATATCAACATGATAACTTAGAGTATAAAGTATAAGAATGACATAACCTAGATGGTGTAGTAATGTAAAAAATTCCCCCAATGGGTATGTATATCATTGTGTATCTCTATTATAGAAGTAAGAGTTCCCCCTCAATGGGTAGAAAGAAGAAATCAAGTAGTTGGGTATCACTATACACACTCAAAGAAAATTAAGTGAAGCATGGTAATGTATAAAAATTGACATACAATAACATGAAACAACAAATGTAAGTCCTAGTATGATAGTAGTAATGTAAAGCATAGATGATTCTTACAATAAAAATGTTTTTGAAAATTTTGATATGTTTTGAATGTTTTTTATTTTGAATATTTGTATTGTTTTTGTATTTTGATATAAGACATGTTTAGGAAATATTGGGAAGAAACGATACTAACTCATGAGTGTCAAATGAGACTCCCTATCATGGTGTCCTATATCAAATAATTGAATCATGCATGATCATGTGGCATGGGTGTATTTCAAAGATTGGGAAGATGAAAGCTATATACATTGTAACTACTCTAAAATCTTTGAAGTGGAAGCTAAATGTGGGGTCTCCCTATAACTTTGGGAAATGGATGCAACTGTAGGGCTCTTAGGGACCCATCTAGAAGTAGAAGTAGCTCTCTGAATAGGTGTTATTTCTAAATGTTTTTGCTAATTATTTTTAGAAGAAGAAGAAACTAAAGTTAAGGGTCAGGGATTTGTATGTTACCTAGATTAAGTTGTGCACTGTATCCAAGCATTGTAGGAGCTCCTCTTTGGCTATGGAGGAAGACACCTATAGATAAGAATAAGACTTAAACAAAGAAAATGTTAGAATAAGATAAGGTGGACTTCCAAGCTACGCGCTTGGTCTTGGAAGTGTAAAGCTCTGTGAGGGATGATAGTCCACTATTTATGACAAAGAGACTTGTATAAAATGAAATGATGAAAGACTAAGAAAGAGAAAGTAGACAATGCATACCTATTCTCTACAATCAGTCTATCATAGTCACTAATGTCTGTAGTTCTGTCGATGTCGATTGGTCAATGATGTCGACGTTGGTTATACTACTAATGTCGGTAGGGGCAATGGGCCTTAGATTGGTTTTAGAGTTATGTCTATGGTTGACAAAAGAGTTTGGAAGCTTTAAAGGTTCATGTAGGGTTGCAGGGTAGTGAATAGGGTCTGAGAAGGGGCAAAGGTTAGGGATAGGTATGAGAAGATGATAAGAATAAGAGGAAGGCTTTTTAGCCTCTCCACAGAAGGGTTTGGTTGATAGTATTTAGAAATAGTAAATAGAAAATAATTACTAATGTATTCTAAATTACTAAAATGAGATAGAAGAATACTTAGCTCTACTTGGTGAAGAACCAGAGGTGTGAGAATGTTTATTCCTATTGTGGTTGATGTTGAGGTCCTCATACAATATTCCAGTCTAATATGGAGTGACTTACATAGAGTTTCTATAGCCAGGGGAGCATTAGTCAAATTCTAATGATTGGTCCCAGAGTGTGCACATCGATATGCTAGAGTTGGGGGCTAGAGAGAGAAAGAAGAGACTAAGCTCAAGTTTAGAACTTGGTTTATGTAACTGACGTCGGTGATACCACCGGCATCGGTCGATAGTTGATCGATGTCAGTGGCTAGAGAATGGGTAAAAGGGATATTTTTAGACCTTTGCCCATTCCTCCATCCACCAAGTGCATTTGCCATTGGAAAATGGTCAAAAGATGGGTTTATTAGTCATGAGAGTTAGTTAGGAGGTTGGAATGGAGTGAGAATAGGTCTTAGGTAGTTAGGATTAGATGACCTAGTCTCAGGGTGACTCATAGGGTAAGAAATGGTCTTAGGGCGAGGTGTCTAAGTGATGTCATTAATTTAAAATAAGTAGTTTATTTTAAATTAATAAAGTGTGTAAGTGTTTAGAAGTGGACCAAGGGGGGTCGACACAATATTGGTGTCTACATTTGCCCCTTTTTGTCTTGTTGGTTGTTTTGACAAACTGCAAGACAAAAATAGGAGTAAGTTGCTCCAGGTATGGGATAAGGTGTAGGTTGCCCCAGGTATGATTATGAGGTATTCCCCCTCAAAGTGGGAATTGAGAGAAGGTTATCCAAAATTGATTGCCAATTTGATAGGCAGTGGATGGGTATGGTGAAGTTGGAGTGTGAACGTTGCAATAGTTGAGATTGTGTGTATACCACTTCACATGATAGGCAAGTCAAATTGTCATAGGCAAGGTCAAGGAGCACTAAAATTGAATTAACTAGTCCTCAACTTATTAGTGGTAGATGATTGGGTTAAACGATCAAAGCTATAGCTCTAATTGTCGAAGCAAACTAAAACCAAAGTAATTGGTCCCCAGCTTGTTAGTGGCAGCTGATTGGGTTAATCGATCAAAGCTGTAGCTCTAATGGTCATCATGTTCCAAGTATCCCAGGCTCAGGAAGTGCTCTTGGAAAACATGAAAATGTCACAAATATTGGGGATCAACTTGGGCATGATTTGACAATAGGTGTGAGGGTAGTAATGTGGGTGCGTATAATTTGCTAACTATTCGTGAGGTAGCATATATGCAATCAAAATAACCAAGACAAAGTTGTCTTGAAAGTGGTCATGGTCTAAGGAGATAGTCATGATCTCTAAGGTCATTGGTCTAGTCAGGCTGAGATATAAGTGATCTCAAGTGTAGTTTGTTGTGGTCAGGGAGATGTATGTGATCTCTAATGTGCCCCATGAGAAGTTTAAAGTGACTTCTACAGTGTCAAAGCTAGTTGTTTGGTCATGATTTTGGGCTGGTTGAGATAGTTGGTCCATTAGATATATGAACCAATGAATGGCTGAGCTAACTACATAAGACCCCATGTCAACTGAGTGCTATCTACATAGCCCATGTGAGGGCCTTAGGCCAATGTAGTTCTCCCCAAAAGGGAAGAAGAGGGCAGGTTATGGATTGGTTTTGACTAGGTTAAGTCATCATTAAAGGTTATATGGTTGGTCCATCAGGTAGATGAATAGATGAATGGCTAAGCTAACCTTAAAAGACCCCATGTCAACTGAGTGATGCCTACATAGCCCCTATTTTAAGGGCCTCAGGCCAATGTAGTTCTCCCCAAAAGGGAAGAAGAGGGTAGGTTATGGATTGATTTTGACTAGGTTAAGTCATGGTTATAGTTTATATGGTTGGTCCATCAGGTAGACAAATGAACAAATGGCCGAGCTAACCTCAAAAGACCCCATGTCAACTGAGTGCTGCCTACATATTCCATGCAAGGGCCTCGGGCCAATGTAGTTCTCCCAAAAAGGGAAAATGGAGTCAAAGAGGTTGTTGGTTAGTTTGGTTATGTTTTAAAATGATGAGTGTATGATGATGTTATAGCCTTTTCCATATTGTGTGATGGTGTATGTTGCAACATAGGTTATGTGGTTTTTCATCCTCACCAATTTTCCATATTCATGATGGTGTATGTTACAAATGAAATGAGTTTATTTATGGTTCAGCAAGTTTTCCATATTGGTGATGGTATATGCTTGACATAAATTGTGTTGGGTTGATAGTTTCCATGTGTATTGTTTTCCATAGAAACTAGTGTGAATGGGCCTATGAGTCACCCATGGCTTAAAATGATGAGTGTATTATGATGTTACGACCTTTTCCATATTGTGTGATGGTGTATGCTGTAACATGAGTTATGTGGTTTTTCATCCTTAAGAATTTTCCATATTAGTGATGGCGTATGCTAAAAATGAAATGAGATTATTTATGCTTCATCAAGTTTCCATATTGGTGATGGTATATGCTTGACATAAATTGTGTTTGGTTGATAGTTTCCATGTGTATTATTTTCCATAGAAACTGGTGTGAATGAACTATGATAATTTATGTAACATAAATTGTTATTTGTATTAAATAAACCATGATGTTATGTTAGTGGTTTAGAAAATGTTTTGGTTGTATGTTATTGGCATATGACGGTGTGTTGCTCTTTCATTGACAAGGACCATAATGATAGCATAGATAGGGTTGTTGCAAACAAAAGCCCCATTCATGCATCACATCATTGACCATTAGTTTGTGTTAGAAAAGTACTCTAATCACTTGACAGTAAGTGAGCTCAAAGTCCCTTGGGTATGTTGGGGTAATAGGTTTGATTATGTGATATGTGAGGATAGTGTAACCCTTTTTAGCAGGGATAACTTTGCCCCTTTTATAGGTGACCCTGAGAATGACTATAGGCAAGTCCATGACTTAATAATTTGTTAGTCATTTTGTTTTGGTAGACTGATCAATGCGAGAAGTCTACTTGGGGATGTTGATTTGTTTTGTGGTCATGTGAAGCTGATCGATGTGGGAAGCTTTTGAGAGGGTGTTGTTTGTAGCAAAATTAGGTGATAACAATCCTTCAAGGGAGTGGTATATATTTTGCTTTGTATGTTTTGATGGCTTTGAATAGCTATCCTTCAAGGGAGTAGCCTATTAATTACAGCAATAATGTAGCTATCCTTCAAGGAAGTAGTCTACATTGATAGTTTATGACCTTTTGTTAAGCATCCCAGTTTTATGTTTTGTTGATTGAACTTTTAGTCATGGACTAGGCTATAGAGGTTTAGGGGTTTCCCTTTTATTAGGAAAAAGTATTAATGCAAAAAAGGTTAACTAATTGTTATAGGGGAAAAGGGTTGAAAGGAATAGGAATGACAATGACGGGAGTTGCTCAAGGGACGAGCTCAAGTTAAACATCAAGTGAATGATTACTTGATTAACAATAGAATGTTCACAGATGTAAGGCATTAAGGGGCTCAGGTTCTGGTCAGCCTTCAAGAGAAGATAGACGATAAGTTCCTGATCCATACTTGTGTGTTATGATGTAAGGTTTGAGACAATTAGGAGCAAACTTGCCTCATTTGCTTCTTTCCATATTGGTCACGTGTTGGTTTTCTTTAAGGATGAGATCTCTGATTTTGAAATCTTGTTCTTTCAAATTTTTGTTATAGGCATGGTTTGATCAATGTTTGGCAAAGGAAAGTCATCCTTTAGGGAAGCTAGGTTGAGGTTAGGTAGTTAGTACAAATTCAAATTCCCCCAGTTGCTTTTATGATAGGGACAATGTTTGACACCCATTGCAGATAATCAATGGGTTGGATAAATGAGATGGAGAGAAGATGTTGAAGTTCCTCTTTGACAAGGAGTGTGATGCAAGGATGCATCCTACAAAGCTTTTCCCTAATAGGCTTAGTTTAAGAGGGTGAGATCATGATCTTCCAGGTTGTAGGTAGGAATCTCAGAATCACTGAAGGTGATGTCGGCAACGGTGGATAATGATTTGACTAGAGTAGCCAATGGTTGGGGGTCTTCAGATTAGACCTCCACTACCTATAAATCTTTGATTAAGGCTTGGCAATGTTATGGATAGCTTTGAATTAGGTCATACAAAGATGTCTTCACAAGGGTTTGGTGAAGTTGTTTCACCATGGAGTCACAAATTGCCCCAGAAGATGTTGGTTGGGATGTGCCCAAGATTGAAATCTTGGGTTTTGATGGTTGAGAAGGCTTGACAAATGGATATGTCCAAGGGAAATAAACCTTATCTTTTCTTTATCCTTTAAGGTTTGAGACCTGGTGGCCACATTAATGGTGTTGATTTCGAATATAAGGGGAGAAGGTGGTACAAGGACCATAGTTTGATGGTGGGATCCTGATGAAGGTGAGGAGGTTTGGGAGGCATGGGATGGTGTCAATAGTTTGTCAAAGGGGTCCTTAATGAGAAGGATGCCCTTTTTTAGGTGTTGGAAAATGACAACTTTAAGAGTGCAACAATGCTCAGTATCATGACCAGGTGTGCGATGATATGCATAGATTTTAGTGTCATCGAACCAAGATGGTTTTGATCTGAAAGGTTGGTATGGCTTAATTGGTGGGAAAATGATGCTAGAAGACTACAACAATTGGCACAATAATGAAGCATAGGACCCCACTAATGGGTATGTGCTTGTTGTTGTAGTAGAGGTCGACAACTTCTATTTAGGAGTTGTAAGCAGAGTTTTCCATACCAAATTTTTGGTTGGTGGTGTGACCACATGTGTAGATGGCACTTTCTTGGTGAGAGGTGCCAAATTTTTTGAAGGAAGTATGTTTTTAATGGGTAAAGGTGGTAAGGGAGGCAATTTTTTTTGGTTAGGTGTTGGAGTAGGGAGTACTCCTATTAAGGTAAAAGGGTGTGGGCCCAAAATAGAGGGCAATGGTGATGGTGGGGGAGGAGTTCTCCGATGTGGTTTAGTAGCTTTCTTTAATATGGTGTGAGGACTACTACTATTGGGGGCGAGGTTCAAATCTACCTTCACTTATGGCTGAGTGAGGTTCGATATGGGGCGAACACTGAGATATTTAATCTGTTTTGGCATGGTAGATGCCTGTGAGGGTTTAGGTTCAAATGTGGATGTTTGAGCTTCTAGAGATTTGAAAGTAGAAGTTTGATCCTTGTCAGAGGCTTTGGGGTGAATTATCACAAAAGGATTGGTATTATAAGGCAAAGCGGGATGTGTAAGATAAGGAGCTTTAAGTCTTTCCCATAGTGCCTCATGTTTTAGGTTCCTAGAATGGAGAAATCCTAAGTTTTCTGCCAATTGAGAGAAAGGTTTAGGTGATGTCATGTGAGCTCTTACAATCAATCTTTGGAAGATTTGGGTGGTTGCAAGAGGGGAAATGTGTTGGACACAGTGACCTCAAGCCAAAGGTGAGAGAAAGCCATCACCAAATCTTCCTCGATCGAATTAGGTGATGTGGTGAGTTCTTCTCTTGGTGGAGAAGGGATTGGAGAATTTGGCTCTTCAAGAGGATAGAGCGCAGGGATGATCATGCCTTCCACTTGTGGTTTAGGATCATGAAAAGTATGATCCTCCATTGGTGATAAGAAGGATAAGGGTGGGGCCACTGGCGTTGGTGCCATCAAAGCATCCTCTAATATGGGAGAAGTTATACTAGACTCTCCCACGTATGAAAGAGGAGTGGATGGAGGACTATCCTATATTAGTGGAGGACAAATAGGAGAGGAAGGCTCCTCTAAAGGGTGAAGTAGAGGGATGATGGCCCCTTCTAAATGAGGGCATGGTGTATGAATGGTAACTTCTTCCAATGGTAGAAGACGAGGGAAGGTAGGGGCAAGAGGAATACATAATACGGGTTCGTCATAAAGTAGAAGAATGTGTGGAGGAGGTGTTTAATGTCATGGGGGTGATATGGGTAGAATAGGATCTTCTACCCATGGTGGAGAAATGGGTTGACCACCCTCTTTAGACTGTGGGTGAGGTTGGTTAGGAATGAAAGGAGAAACCATGTTGAACATGCGTATATTGTGCTCTTGAAGGTCATCGGCCATGGTTTGAACATTGTTTTGACTTGGGGGATGGTTAGGGAATGGTTTCCTAAAAATGTCTATGTTTTGGTTAGCCGACACATTTGGGTTATCCAAAACAAGGTCCCCTTGATCTAACATGTCTTGGATAACATTTTTTATGGTTTTTCAATTGCCTATGTCATGACCCTTGACACGATGATAATTCCAAAAGTCATTTTCCCTATACCATGCAGGGATGGCTTTTGAGGGGTCAATTTGGGGTGGTCAGATTTGAGGGAGGTTGAGGATTCCCTACTTTACTAGTTTATCTAACACAGAAGTGTATGATTATCTTATTGGAGTGTATTGATGTTGTACATATCATTGTTGGAATTGTCTTGTGATGCTTTGTGATGTGGAGGGCTTAGTTTGGTTAGTTTTAGTTGAAGATGATGACCTAAGGATCATAGCGTTCACTTATCCCTTGGACTTGGAATTGGAAGATGAAGATTTGGGAGAAGGGTCATTGGATTTTGTGTTGGTATTTTTACTATGCAATTTGACCTTATCTTCTTTGACCACATAGAGTTCAAGCCTTCGGGCCATGGTGAAAGCTTCATCAAATGTGCAGAATGTTTGAACCCATAAAGTGGATGAGATGTGCTTGGCACATGCTCTTGAAAAGATCTCGATGAGCTCAGTTTGAGGTAGTGAAAAGGAGAGTTGGTTGATCAAACCTCTCCAATAGGCGATGAAGTCAGTAATTGACTCATCATCGAATTGTTTAATAGAATAAAGGTCTATGATGGAGACTTTTTAGTGATGTTGATTGAAAAGTGGTCAAGGAATAGTTGAGATAGTTGAGTGAAGGTAAAGAGAGAGTGACTGGTAATAGAACTATACCAATCAAGGGCAGCGCCAAAAAGTGACATGGGAAATGTGCGAAGTAATAATGCATCATCATGTGCTATAAGGTAGCAAGCATGTCTAAATGATCGTAGATGTTGTTGTGGGTCCTCTTTACTCTAAAAGCAAATAAATTTTGGGAGTTCCCACTACCTAAGGTATGGTCTAATAGGCACCAAAGGGTGAATAGGTTTGTTATAGATTTGTTCATATGAAAGAACACTCTTTGAACCTAAAATAGAGGTCTCAAGGTTGGACATCTTATCCATCAGCATCTTGATTAGATCAGCTGATGGATTAGCAGGAGGGGCACCTCCTAGGTTGTAAGGTACTTGGAAGATGTTGGGAGGGGCGTATGATGTACTTGGTTGCATTTGTGTAGGCACAACATATTGGTAGTTCATCATAGGGAATGATATTGAGGTCAAGGGGGCTTGTGCCATGAAGCTGGAGGGCCCAACTTGACTAGATGCTGCTAAAGGTGGTTGGATGGTGGTGACACTAGTTAAAGGATAGGTAGTCACTCTTGTATTTATGGGTGCAAGAGTGGGTGGGATAGAGACAATCAAGTTCTAGAATGGTGTAGAACTTGGTTGAATTGTTTGTGGTTGAGGGGGTATGGAAACCCCGATGAAGGTAGGTCCAAAAATAAAAGGGGAGGCCAAATCTTGGACATTGGCCATGGTTGGGTTACTGGTTGAGGCAATGGCCTGAGTGACCATAGGTTGGGTAACGGAGGTTGTTGATATCATTGTTGTTTCAACTAAGGAAGTTGGCATCTCACAAACAGGGTTACCTGAAGGATCTCGCGTTTGGCTTCTCGCGAGATAGTGTTTGAGAGCCTTGACGTTGAGTTCAAGGAATCTCTCAAAGTCTTGATCCCCTTCAGGAATAATAAGAGGTTGATTTGGGGTAGGTTGGATAGGAGTACACTCAGTGTCTAAAGTATACTCCATTTAGTGACTTGATATGAAAGGTGAAGGTGGGAGTGGCTGTTGCCTTGTGTGGTCAACAAGAGACTTAGCTTAACTATGTGTCAAAACCATCCAAGATGAAATGGATTCAGGTTCTAAAAATTGTGTGTTTTAGTTTCAAAAAACTAGAACTTGTGTTTATCAGCAAGAAAGTCAGGTTTTAAGCTTGCTGTTTGGAACAAGTATTTGTTGACAGTGACCAATGTTGATTTAATAACCAATGTCAGTTATGAATTTTTGTCGAGGTCAATGGAATAACTGATGTTGGTGAAGATGATTTGCCAACGTCGGTGGAAAAATTAATGTTGATTTCTGTGTATTCACAAAAACTTAGAAAACTGAAAGTTTTTGGAAGAAAAAGAAATTTTATGTTGTTTTTAGACCTCAGAATGATGCAGCCTTACCAGCTCAAAAAATCAGATAAAAACAATAAAATATATGATGGCAAGCAACCTCTAGAACATTAAATTCCTAAGAATAAATTTTAGAGTCGTGGTGGCGTATGCCTTAGAAGAATATGGTTGGGAATTGGGCTTTTAGAACGGGTCCTAAAGAGGAAGTCTATGGTTGGTTTCGGGTTATGTTTTGGTGCTCAAAAATCTATATTAGGTTTAGTACGTGGCCTAGTGCTAGGGCTTGCTCCCTTCACTTCACGAACCCAGAGCCGAGCTGGGTCACTTAGCCAATATATACTTTGCCTATAGTTTATACTCTGCTAGAGAACAGAGTGGGTCTTCTTCTTGGTAGTGAAGTCCAGGTAGGATCACCAGGAAGGGTAAGGTATCCGTTAGGTGATGAAATCCTAGATGGGCCTTGTCTCAAGTATGTTTAAACATTTAATTTGATGTGCTTGTGTTCTAGTTGTGTAACATTTGTGCACTATGATTTATTCATAATGCTTTTAATTTCTAGGTGAGAGGGCTAAGTATGCATTCAAATTGGAATGAAATGCAATTATTTTTTAACCCAAATTGAAATGTTTTGTTCAGATGCAAATAAGTGGAGAAAAGGTTAAGAGTATGACCTTTCACTACTCTAAGATGTAGGCAAGAAGTGACAAGAAGAAAAAGAAAGATGTTATTTTTAACTTGTGTTAATGGTTTCTTTTCAAAATAAAGAGATAAAAGAAAAGGATGTAAGAAGAATTTTTTTTTGTAATGCACCTATATGAAAGTTTGCTTTTTAAAATAATGAACCCAAGGAAAAATCCAGGGTCCCACCGGGCATGCCAGAATGTTTCTAAATGTTTTTGCTAATTATTTTTAGAAGAAGAAGAAACTAAAGTTAAGGGTTAGCGGTTTGTACATTACCCAGATTAAGTTGTGGACGGTATCCAAGCATTGTAGGATCTCCTCTTTGGCTATGGAGGAAGACACCTATAGATAAGAATAAGACTTAAACAAAGAAAATGTTAGAATAAGATAAGGTGGACTTCCAAGCTACGCGCTTGGTCCCGAAAGCAGAAAGCTCCATGAGGGATGACAGTCCACTATTTAAGACAAAGAGACTTGTATAAAATGAAATGATGAAAGACTAAGAAAGAGAAAGTAGACAATGCATACCTATTCTCTGCAATTAGTCTGTCACAGTCACTGATGTTGATAGTTTTACCAATGTCGATTGGTCAATGATGTCAAAGTTAGTTATACTACTAATGTCGGTAATGGCAATGGGCCTTAGATGGGTTTCAGAGTTATGTCTGTGGTTGACAGAAGAGTTTGGAAGCTTTAAAGGTTTATGCAGGGTTGTAGGGCAGTGAATAGGGCCTGAGAAGTGGTAAAGGTCAGGGATAGGTATGAGAAGAGGATAAGAATAAGAGGAAGGCTTTTTAGCCTCTCCATGAAAGGGTCTAGTTGATAGTATTTAGAAATAGTAAATAGAAACTAATTACTAATGTATTCTAAATTACTAAAATGAGATAGAAGAATACGTAGCTCTACTTGGTGAAGAACCAGAGGTGTGAAAATGCTTATTCCTATTGTGGCTGATGTCAAGATCCTCATACAACATTCCAGTCTAATTTGGAGTGACTTGTGTAGAGTTTCTGTAGCCAGGGGAGCATTAGTCAAATTTTGATGATTGGTCTCAGAGTGTGCATGTTGATATGCCAGAGTCGAGGGCTAGAGAGAGAAAGAAGAGGCTAAGCTCAAGTTTAGAACTCGGTTTATGTAATTGACGTTAGTGATACCACTAGTGTCGACTGACAATTGACCGACGTCAGTGGCTAGAGAATGGGTAAAAGGGCTATTTATATCCCTTTGCCTGTTCCTCCATCTGCCAAGTGCATTTGATGTTGGAGAATGGTCAAAAGATGGGTTTATTAGTCACAAGAGTTAGTTAGGAGGTTGGAATGGAGTGAGAATAGGTCCTAGGTAGTTAGGATTAGATGACCTAGTCTTAGGGTGACTCATAGGGTAAGAAATGGTCTTAGGGTGAGGTGTCCATGGTGAGGTGTCTAGGTGATGTCATTAATTTAAAATAATTAGTTTATTTTAAATTAATGAAGTGTGTAAGTGTTTAGAAGTGGACCAAGGGAGGGTCGACACAATATTGGTGTCTACAAGTGCTCTCTATGTATCGATATGAGACCTCAATGTAACTTCTCTAGGTGTGAATACTATTTCTATAATTTATATAAACCATGGGGGTGTATTAACCCTTTTTAATAGTGCTGGATGTTGTAACTATGACTAGATCCAAAATAAAACATGTACTAAAACTGTAGGAGAAACTAAAATTGGTGTAAGAACTGAAGTTGGTGACTATAAGCTAGTAGATGTTACCCAAGTGGGGAGTGGAAACTCATAAGGAACTATACCAACTATGATAACCTAATTAACATGAATGAACTTCATGCATCTATGAAATGTAGAAGGTACCACCCTGAGTTTTTGAATCCATGGTTGACCAAGTAATATGTTTAAAAATCCTACAGTAAGAACTATAGTGAATGGGTGGCCACATATGTAGGACCAACATATAGTGGAAGTATTATCTTGTCCAATAAACTCCGAATATGCTTATTGAAACCACTAATAACTATGTTTGTCAGAATGATATCTTGCTTTGAATAACGCAAATGTTGAAGTAGTGTGAAGGTGCACATGTTAAACTAGAATCATTGTCAATGAGTACACTATGAATAAGATGCTTATGAATATGTGCTATGATAAAAAGTGAATTAGAGCCTTTAGTATCCTCCATAATATCTTGATATGAAAAAGGTATCAAAAGCCTAGTTATAACTCTAGACACATACACACCTATCATACCTCTCAAAGGATATGCCTCAATTGAATGTGATTGATATGTAGCTAGTGGAGGATGTGTATGCTATGTATGATTAACGCTTGATGTGTCCTCTTTATCTTATTTTTAATGCTATGTAAATGGATCTAAAACTATTTTCAAAGCTTTATATTTTGTTGGCTTTGTCTTTGGAGGCTCAACTGAATTACCTAGATCAAGTAGATTATTGTCTATCAAGTCTTGTATCTTATGTCACAAACTAATGTATCTATTTATGTTTTGGCTTGGTGCCCTATGAAAATCATAAAATGCATGATAATAATATCCCCATGGAAGAGGCTTTATTGGATTTGCTTCTTAGATAATAGGGAGAGTGATGATGTTACAATCAAATAGCTCTTATAAAACCCTAGATGGCGAAACTAGTGAATTGGTAAATACATGATGAGGAGGTGTTGATAAAACCACACACTGAGGGGGCTCTAAAGCCACATTGACTATTGGTTGATTTTGATTTTTGTGATCATTAATTTTGACTTTATATGGGACTTTGCTATTACTCTTGTTGGTTGTGTATGAGATACTTAAATACTTAAGTTTTCCCATTGAAATTAACTTGACTTCTCTTCCCTAGAGTGTATGACATAATTTGGTAAAGTAAGAGAATATTTTAAACATAATAAATTCATGCAATGATTGTAGAAGGCTCTATTTGGAGATTTCATGTAGCTCTTGATCAGCCATAGGGCTAGTTAGTTTAGCCAAAATAGTCTTGTGTCTAAGAAAATAATCCATAAGGGGCTCATTTGACCTTTGTTTCTACTATAGAATCTATGCATAAAAAACCTTTTCACCACTATTGATACTAAAATATGCTAGGAACATGTCTAATAAAGTATTAAAGGTTGTGATTGACTGATTTAGTAGACTATAAAACCATTGTAAAGTATAATATTTTAGACTTCATGGAAATAATTTGGTAAGTAGTCAGTCATTGGGTACATAATCTAAACATGTTTCATGAAAATCTCTCAAATGTGTCTCTAGATCACCCTTACCATCATATATAGTGATATTAGGTTGAACAAAACTTGATGGTAATAGTGTAGAAGTAATGTGACATGCCAATGGTGTATGTAGTAGAGAAAAAGAATCTAATACATGTGTAGGTATAGAAACACCTTGCTCAATGTGTTGCACCTTGAATTGAAGAGATCTTATCTCTTGCACAAGGGGCTACCGCATCAAGAAATAGGGATGTATTAGCTACAACTAGTGGTATAGTAGAAGGTTGAGCTACTATAGGTGGTGGTTGAAACATAGTTTCCCCCATAGTATCATTTACAACTAGCTGCTCTGAATGATTGAAAAAATCAACTTGCTTAGCCTTTTTTTGTTTTTATGATAGATTTCAAAATTAGGGTATGATATTTAGGTTGTTCCTTAATTCTTTCTCTAAAATTTAGTAAAACCAAATCTTTATTGAACACTACTTCATTGTTAATAATAGGTGGAAGTGGATCGATCGTCCAATATGGTGGAGCAAGAGCATTGGTGTGTACATCATCATTGGTATTTTCATGCTACTAATGATCGAAGATATCCTCATAGAAATATGTATAATATGGATGTGTAGAATCTATAATAGGAATCTTATTTGGTTGTTTATCCATGGTATAGGGTCAAGTTAAAGGAATTTGAGTGAATTCAGGAGGATTTCCACTAAGTCTTACACTTCATTTTGAGGGAAGACATGCAAGGAACTTAGGTGGTATAAGGAAAACAACTTGGATAATAGCTAAAAATATTAAGCTTATATAATCTAAATAAGGAATTAGAATATGCATAAAAAGGATACAAAGCTTCAAAACATGTAAGGTGATACTGCAAGAAGCAAAGAGGTTCTAGTATATGCAACTAAAGATTTTTCAAAAATACTTGTGTAAAATACTAGGAATTTTTAATGTTGAAATTGATGTGAAAAGTATTGGAAAATAATTGGAAGTTTAGTTGATTCAACTAGGGTTTTGAATGAATTTTTTAAAAATTAATGTAGTAATTTGAAAAATTTAGAGAAATTTGTAGAATTTTGCTTGAAATTTTTTGGAAAAATTAGAAAATATTTATAAAGTTAGCAATATATTTGTCCTAGTGTTTGAAAATTGTTTGTATGCAAAAAGGACCTAGTATGTGTAAATTAGGGTTTAAATAAAATATGTGATATTTTTTCAATTAATTGGTAGATGCCTAATTTTTAAAGTAAAGAAATTAAGGTAAAAAATTAGAAATAATTATCCTTAGGGTTTATAGGGTTTTTGTGCAAAAATTCAAAGTAAGTCAGGTTCACCAAAGATTTTATTGTTTTAAGAAATTAAGTGTTTAATTATTAAATAATAAATAGGTCTAAGCAATGTAAATTAGTGAATAATATTTTTTATTTAACCTACTAATTTGTGTAAATAAATTGTATTTTTGCCTTTTCTAAATATAGGAAGAAATGAGAGAAAAGAAAACTTAGCTTGGTTGATCTGGACTAAGAAATGGTTTGATCCTAGAGGAGTGGGATTGGAAAATTGGATGGAACAAGTTCTTGAACTTCATTTTTGGGTTTGATAGGAGTGTTAAAAGTGGACACCCTATTGTTCAACATTGTAGTCCTATTTTGACAATATTTTCCTAAGGCTAAAATATTTTTATGTTCTATTCAGTAGGCTTGTGTTACCTTGCCTATGACTTTTTGAGGCCTAGAATCTTGCAGAACTTGTTGTGTGTCTTACTTAGTCTTCAAAACCCATAGGAGCTCTTTGTGCTTGAACTTAAATGAAAACTTTGGAAAAAAAGAGAAGGGGTGAGTGTATAAAAGATACATTAAATACACTTCACACCACATGTGTGGGCATGCTACCTACATACCAATACTCCAAAGAGGGATCAATTTAATTAGTTCTCCCATTTAAGTGCTTTGTGTAATTATGTGTGATGTATGCAATTAGATCAAAAATTAAATGTACTTTTGATGGATATGGACTAGTATGAGTGCTTGAATAGGATTAAAATGCTCTTAGAAGGTTGTATCTAGATAATAGGGAAGAGTGCTTGAGTATACTTGCTATTATTTTTGATTCTTTCCTATAAATGAGTGCTAACCCTTCTAAATGGACTTTGAATGGAATTTTATAGGGTAATTACTGATCAAGGGTTAAATTGACTTGTATTAGGCTGATAGGGAAAAAATATAACGATTCAATAAAATCTGAACATTAGAGGTAAAAATGCACTTGGACACTAGTGCCATAAATAAGACACCCTAGGTTCCAGAATTCCTCCCCAATTTTGGCATTGTTGTCTTAAGGGGGTGAGACCTGGGTGTAAGTTTGGGTTTGAAAGAGCTAAGTTTAGAAGGCTATGAATGATTGGGAATCAGTTAAAGAAGTATCCTATAAGGGTTATGTCAGCAAGGAGGACTTATGGGTTGGGTGTCATTAGCCATGCCTAAGTCATCCACTTTTGTATTTTATATGACTAAAATTTCCCCTTTTATTCTAGTGATGTAGTAAAGTGAAATATTAGGATAAAGGAAAAAAAGAAAACACACATTTAAGGGATAAGCTCATGAAGCTATGTGATGTTGGATGTGCATAGAGAGATCACATTATGAAGTGTGAATCTACAAATGAAAACATAAAGTAGATTAGTTTTTACTAGATATGTTATATCTAGAATAATAACATACAAAAGTTGAGTAAGAGGAAGAAAAAGGAAAAAATATACCTCATAAGGTATGCAAACTAATATAAAACCTATTATGATGATGGATTATGATAAGTATGTGTTTAATCAAGAGTAATATCATGAATGGAGCTGAGTGCTCAATTCCCCAAAAGGTGGTTCAAGAATGAAAATGTTAATCATGCATGTGTTAATTGATGTCTAGACTATGTGTTCAATCCCTCTGAATAGGTGGCTCAATAATACAAAGGTTGGCTCTTTAGCTCCATCATTTCCCCATGAAGTAAAAATATGAATTGATATTGGTATATAATATATGTCATATGAAATGGCTAATGGAGCCCATGGATGTGCTATAAATATGACAATGTGGCATAGATAGCCTGAATGTATGTTAGAAACTAGACACTCTTGACCATTTTGAAATATGGAGGTTAGCCTTGTATGAAAGACACTTTGAAACTGATGAACTAGGATTATATGAAATCCAACATAGGAACTTGAGTACTCAAAAAGTTAAACTTGTATGAAAGTTCAACTCAAAAATGATGCCAACCACCTATAGATCAAGTAAGGCACACAACTACTAAGATTTATTGGAATAAACTAAACTCAAAAATAAAAGAAGATCAATGTGCTATGCACATTACCCCCAATCATTGATTTCTAGAACATAGATTATAATCTGGAAGTTATATCGACTGCCTAACCTGAATTTAAAGTGAGAATCCTCATATCATGCATGAAAACCCCCTATATTTGAGAAAACTATACTGAAAATATGGAATTAGATTGATCTAAATGTGCAAAAACTATCCCTAAACTAAACTTTTTGCCTATTTTAAAAAAACTTGAGTGTTTTAATATCTAGATAGGAGAACCAAAATATGGGCACCCCTATGTTTGGTACTACTATCCATTTTTAGCATTATTTTTAGATGTGAAAACTTATTACCGATCAAGGACTGTCACTATTTTCCTATTCTATTTTGACTGGTTTGACCTATCTATTCTATATTGAGTGGTTTGAATGTTACTATTTAAAATGTTAGGAGATTTGGTCTCTATGAAAAAACCCCTATTTTATGCCTTGTCTTTTTAAGGAAAGATTAAAGAACTTGCAATGACTGCCCTCAAAATAGAAGAGTCTTGCAAATGTGTTAAGCTATATAGACATATGATATAGCATTTGATATTTGATAATATGTTTCAAGATAAATCAATGTTTTTATTGATAGATTATTAGATCATAAAGGGTATGCCTAGATAGATATAACAATTTGAAATCATGTGTAAAGTACTGAAGTAAAAATGTTACATATTAGTTGTTAATTGTTAGTTGGAGTGATGGAACATGATGTCCATCATGGCATCAAGAAAACAAGGGAAATGCATGATATGGATCATGTAATTACACACATTGAAAAGAAAACAAGAAATCAATCAACAAGCAAGAAGTACATAAGGATGGCTAAGGGGCCATGCGAATAAGGGACATGGGCATATGTCACTCAAACTAGAAACTAAGCATGGAAGGCATGTTCAAATGCCACGTCTACATACAAGTGAAATAATAAAAGTTCACATAAGGGCCACATGCACATAAAATAGTACAAACAAATTTCATTGGAAAATGTCCTAAGGTATGCACATGAATAGAAGCAAAGGACATTGGAAAATGTCCTAAGGCATAAGCAAGAGTTAAATAGGAACTAGAAAATGTAATCACATAAGATACGCTAATCAAATAGGGAAAGTATGTAATAACTAGAAAGATACAACACACATCGAACTAATCAAGTAAAATGTGAAAGTATGAAAAACATGTGTAGTACAAGATGAGGCATATGCTAAGAGATACACAAGTGCTAAATACTAGTGAAATGTTGATGTAATATTCTATGTAAGCTATAAATTAATATACATAAACATGATAACCCAGATTATGTAGTGTAAGAATGACATAGCCTAAAGGGTATAGTCATATAAAAAATGCCCACAGTGGGTATGTATATCAATGTGTGTCTTAATTTTAGAAGTAAGAGTGCCCCTTCAATGGGTAGAATGAAGCATTCAAGTACCTGGGTGTCATTGTACATAGTAAAATAAGATCAAGTGAAGCATGGTAATGTAGAAAAATTGACATAAAATAGCATGAAACAACAAATGTAAGTCATATTATGATAATATTAATGTAAAGCATGGATGATATATACAATCAAAGTTTTGAATGTTTTATTTTATTTTCTATTTTTGTATTGTCTTTATATTTTGATATAAGCTATGTATAGGGAATACTGGGAATAAATGATACTAATCGATGCATCTCAAATAAGACTCCCTATCATGGTGTCCTATATCAAAAAACTAAATCATACATGATCACGAGGCATGGGTGTATGTCTAAGATTGAGAAGATGAAAGCTATGTACATTATAATTTATGTAAAATCTCGAAATTGGAAGCTGAATGTGGGTCATCCTATAAATATAAGAAGTGAATGCAATTGTAGGGCTCTTAGGGATCCATCTAGAAGTAGAAGGTGCTCTCTGAATAGGTGCTCTCTATGTAGTTGTATGAGACCTCAATGCAACTACTCTAGGTATGAATATTATTGTTGGAAGTTGTCTAGAATACTAAAACTATGGGGGTGTATGAACCCTCTATACTAGAAATGGATGTCACAACTGTCGTTGAATCTAAAATGGAAGCTATAATAAAATTCAAGGAGAAACTAAAATTAATGGAAGAACTAAAGCTAATGACTATAAGCTAGTAGATGTCATTGAAGTGGGGAGTTAAAACTCATAAGGAACTCTATCAATTATGATAACCTAATTAACATTAATGAAATTCATGCATCTATGAACTATAAGAGGTATTGTCTTGATTTTTTGAATCCATGGCTGACTAAGTAATATGTCAAAAACTCTTACACTAGGAACTATAGTGAATCGGTTGGCCACATATGTAGGACCAACCTGTAGTGGAAGTATTATCTCACCTAATAATCTCTTAATATGCCTATTAAAACCAATGATAATTGTGTCTGTCAGAGTGATATCTTGCTCTAAATAACCCAAATGTTGAAGTAGTGTGAAGGTACACATGTTAAGACTGGAACCATTATCAATGACTACACTGTGAATAAATTGAATATGAATATGTGCTCTAATAAAAAGTGCAATATAGCTTGTATTATCCTCCATAATCTCCTTATTTGAAAAAGATATCAAAAGCTTGGCTGGAACTTTGGACTCATACACACCTATCATACCTCTTAGAGGATGTACCTCAATTAAAGGTGTTTGATATGTAGCTATTGGAGGATGTGTATGGTATGTATGATGAACACCTAATATGTCCTCTTTATCTTATTTTGAATGTCATGGAAATGGATCTAAAAATATTTACAAAGTTTTATCTTGTGTTTTCTTTATCTTTAGAGGTTTAACTCAAGTGCCCAAATCAAGTAGATTATCATCTAACATGTCATGTATCTTATGTCACAAACTAATGTATCTATTTGTGTTGTGGTCTACTACCCTATGAAAATCACAAAATGCATTTTGATCATATCCCTGTGGAAGAGGATTTGTTAGATATACTTCTTGGATAGGAGGGAGAGTGATGATGTTACATTCCAATAACTGCTATAACACCCTAGCTAGAGAAATTGGTAGATTGGTAAATGCAGAATGAGGAGGTGATAATAAAACCACACATTGAGGGGGATCTAAAGTTAGATTGACTATTGGTTGATTCTAATTTTTATTGTCATTGATTTTGACCTTATATGGGACTTTATTATTACTCTTGTTGGTTGTGTCTGAGATACTTAAATACTTACATTTTCCCATTGAAGTTAGCTTGACTTCTCTTCCCTTGATTGTATGACATAAATTGATAAAAGAAGAGAATATTTTAAACATAATAGATTCATGCAATACTTGTAGAATTCTCTATTTGTATACGTCTTTTAGCTCTTGATCAGCCATGGGGCTAGTTAGTTTAGCTAGAATAGTCTTGTATCTAATAACATAATCCATGAGGGGCTCATTTGACCTTTGTTTCTTCTATGCAATCTATGCATATGAAACATTGTCACCTATGTTGATACTAAAATGTGCTAAGAACATGTCTGCTAAAGGATTGAAGGTGATGAACAACTAATTTGGTAGACTATAAAACCATTATAAATTATAATCCTTTAGGATCCATATAAATAGTTTGGTAAGTATCCAGTCATTAGGTACATAATCTAAACATGTTGCATGAAAAGATCTGAAATGTGTCTATGGATCACCCTTACCATCATATAGAGTGAGCTTGGGTTGAATAAAACATGGTGGTAAGGGTGTAGAAATAATATGACATGCCAATGGTGTATGTAGTTGAGCAAAATAATCTAATAACTGTGTAGGTCTAGAAACACCTTGCTCAATATGTTGCACCTTAGATTGAAGAGATCTTATCTCTTGCACAAGGACTACCACATCAGGAGATAGGGATATACTAGCTACAATTGGTGGTATATAAGAAGGTTGGGATGCTATAGGTGATGGTTGAGACATAGTTGCCCTTGTAGTGTAATTTATAATTGGTTACTCTGAATGACTAAAAAAATCAACTTGCTTAGCCTTTTTGATTTTCATGATAGATTGTAAAATTAGAGTTTGATCTTTAATTTGTTCCTTAATTATTTCTCTAAAATTTTGTAAAACCAAATCTTTGTTGAGGACTACTTCATTATCAACAATATGTAGAAGTGGATTGGTAGTCCAATGTGGTGGAGTAAGAGCATTGGTGTGTACATCATCATTGGTATTTTCATGCTACTCATGATCAGAGTTATCCTCATATAAATTTGTATAATATGGATGTGTAGAATCTATAACATGAATCTAATTTAGTTGTTTATCCATGGTATATGTTTGAGATGAAGGAATCTGATTGAATTCAAGAGGATTGCCACTAAGTCTTACACTTCATTTTGAGGGAAGACATGCAAGGAACTTAGGTTGCATAAGGAAAACAACTTGGATAATAGCAAAAAAGATAAAGCTATTATAATCTAAACAAGGAAATATAATATGTATAAAAAGGATATGGATCTTAAAAATATGTAAGGTGATACGGTAAGAAGCAAAAAGGAGCTAGTATATGAAAGTAAAGATTTTTTAGAAATACTTGTGAAAAATACCATGAATTTTTAATGTTGAAATTGATGTGAAAAATACTAGAAAATAACTGAGAGTTTAGTTGATGCAACTAGGGTTTTGAATTAATTTTTTCAAAATTAATGTAATAATTTGAATTTTTTTAATAAATTTATTTGATAAATTTAGGAAAAATCATAAAATATTTATAAAATTATAAATATATTTTTTCTAGTGTTTGTATGCAAAAAGGACCTAGTATGTGCAAACTAGGGTTTAAACAAAATATGTGATATTTTGTAATTAGTTGGTAGATGTCTAGTTTTTAAATTCAACAAATTATGGTAAAAAATTAGAAATAATTATCCCTAGAGTTTCTAGGGTTTTTGTGCAAAAATTTGAAGTAAGTCAGGTTCACCAAATGTTTTATTGTTTTAAGGAATTAAGTGTTTAACTCCTAAATAATAAATGTGTTTGAGAAATATAAATCAATGAATAATATACTTTAATTAACCTACTAATTTGTGTAAATAGATAGCATTTTTTCCTTTTCTAAATATAATAGGAAGTGAGAGAAAATAGAATTTAACTTATTCTAGTTGATCCAGACTAAGACAGGGCTTGATACTAGAGGAGTAAGACTAGAAAATAGGCTAGAACAGGTTCCTAAAATTCATTTCTAGTTTGGAAAAGAGTACTAAAAGTGGACACCCTATTTTCTAGCACTGTAGTCCTATTCTGACACTATTGTCTTGAGGATGAAATCTTTATAGGTTCTATTCAGTAGGCTTGTGTTACCCTGTCTATGAATTTTTTAGGCCTAGAAGCTTGTGGAGATCACTGTGTGTCTTATTTAGTCTTCAAAACCCTTATGAGTTCTTTGTGCTTAAACTTGAATGAAAATTTAGGAAAAATAAAGAAGGGTTTAGTGTGTAAAGTATACATTGAATGCACTTCACGCCTCATATGTGGGCATGCTGCCTACATACCAATACTTTGAAGAGGGATCAAGTTAATGTAGTTCTCTCATTGAAGTATTTGATGCAATAGTGTGTGATGTATGCAACTAAATGTACTTTTAATGGCTAAGGATTGGTATAAGTGCTTGAATAGGATTGAAATGCTCTTGGAAGGTTGTATTCAGAGAATAGGGAAGAGTGATTGAGTGTACTTGCTTATATTCTTATTTATTTCCTATAAATGAGTGCCAACCCTTATAAATGAACTTTTAATGTCATTTTATAGGATAATTAATAATCATGGGTTAAATAAACTTGTATTAGGCTGACAAGGAAAAAGATAAAGATTCAATAAAGTTTGACCATTAGAGGTAAAAATGCACTTGGACAATAGTGCCAAAAATAGGACACCCTAGGTTCAAGCACTCCTATCCAATATGGGCATAATTGTCCTAAGGGGATGAGACTTGGGAGGATAGATATAGGCCTCAAAGAGATACCTAGGTCTGAAAGAGCTAAGTCTAAAAGTTTACACATGACTAGGAATTAGTGAACAAAGTAGCATAGAAGGATTGTGTGAGAAAAGAGGACCTATGGGTTGGGTATTATTAGCCATTCCTAATTCATCCAATTTTTCATTTTATATGACTAAAATTTGAATGCATAAATCTTATTGAAACCCTTAGGATGACATGATGAAAAGATTTGATACCATTATAATATCCCAAATCAAAATATTATACATTAATTTGGATTTCTCAAAATTCTTTTTTAAATTTTAAAATAATAATATTCAATGAATATAGAATTATGTTATTATTAAAAATATAATAAATTTATATAAAAATAATGTTGTATAATGATCAAATGTGCAATGTGGAATTTTGGTTAAAAATATTCTAATAGAGAACTCTTGAAGGGTTTGGTATCAAGGGGTTTCATCCTGGTATCTAATAAAAGAGGGGATTTTTCCTCAATTATAAAATAAGAGGCTACTACCTAAACTTTAGATAAGGGAATGAATGTCACATCTGAATATATATCTTTTTCCTTCACTAAGTTATTATTAAAAATAATCTTCATAGCTTTGTATCAAATGATGTGTCTCCTTTCCAAATTGATTTGTATTTTCATCAAATGGGATGAATTTTATTAATATAAATTCTATTCATTGAATTAAATGTGGTGCTCCATCCCATATGGACAATTTATTTAATTTAGTTATTGTTATAGTTAATTTGATTATTATTGGTTTAGGTGATTCCATTGGTGATTTATTTACGTTAATGCAGCTCATGTTTATGGTCTCCTTTGTATTTTCATATATTACATCTCCCATGTCAACATTATAAATATACTAGTCTCACTATGGCATCTCTTTATAAGTGCTTTCAGTAGTGCTCTATCTACTCAAATCTCTAGCATCTATGCAATGTAAGATAATTTAATTGCCTTTACAACACCAAAATAATACTCTATAAAGCTCATTATCCATGCCATCTCTCCAGGTCTTCACTCCTTAGTGATAATCACTGGTAATACCTCCTGATAATCACACAAGTTAGCATCTAATTAGTTTTACTTGGCATAAAATTCAAACCATCACTATATTACAATCATTCAAAAAAAAAAAAAAAAAAAAATCAAGTATATTATCAAACAAACATTTTCAATCCATCTATTTATATATCATTTCATACTATTTATCTTTCCCTAAAAACATTATTTCACTCTTTAAAACATGTTTTTGATTCTACATTTAGAAAATTTTCTATTTATTCATTTGATTTCACCTTTAAATATCCATGTTCTCAATTGAATAAATTCACCTCTTAGTTGAACAAATTTGATTCCCTATCTAACAATTTCTCTCCTTGTTGAATGGTTTTGTAACTTCCAAATAGTGAAATCACTTTTTATACTCTCTCATGATTTCATAGCCTTGTTTAATTAATTCATTTCTCTATTTTATGAAATCATAGTTCCCTACAGTAAATTTTCTAGTTTTGATGTTGAATTTATTGATATGGCATCTATGAATTTGTTTTTCCTCCCTTTATGCCCTAATTAATGACCATAAATACAAAAAATTATAAATAAAAACTAACTTACCATAGGCCCGGTCCTCTCGGGTGTTTGAAACCTCCTCACTCACTCTACCCAGTGCTCATGGTGTGGAATATAATCCATATTTCCTTGAATGTCTTGGATAAAATCTAGTAACTAAACTTTCTTAGCAACTAAATTTGAAAATCAAATTTGAACAAATGAATTTATGTACCCTATTTTTTCTACTTATATTTTTATCTCCTATCAAATATTTCCCCCCATCCCTCCATAATACTTATTCTTCATCCATTTTTCAAATTTATAGATACATTAAATTAATTTATTCTAAATTTTTCTCAACATCTTGCAACAATCCATCTAATTAAAAAATTATCATGGTCATTATCATTTACAATTTAATTAATTAATTATTTATTTATTATATCCACAACTTATTATTGTTGGGATATATCATTTCCATAATTACACAATTAACACTTATTTCATTAGAAAGAAATTAAGCGTGCCATCTTTGAATGGTAAACATATTATTTTTCAAATCCATACTCTAGTTTTTAACTAGTGGTAACCTTTTTACCTAACCAACATCTTGCACATGTGACATCAATTCTGTAATAAGTTGATTTATTAATTGTTCACATCATTTTTTCAAATTCCTCTTTTCATCAATTTTGAGCATTTGTCTATTTTTCTCACACAAACCCTCGAGGAGAAATAATCACACTCATTTTCATTCATTTGGGGTAAATTTTTCCTTCTTAATCATCAACACTCTACTTATACTATTATTTGAAATAGTATTACTTCACAAAACTATTTCAAAGAGGGGCAAATGTATACTCCTAAATTACATTTAGTGTCAAAATGCACCTAAAATCTATTTACTAATTCTTTTTAAAATAATTCATCACATTTCCCTCCAAATTCAAACAATTGAATAAATCAAATTAATCAATTAAGAAAACTTTAAATCTTTATTTTAAATATAAAATCTAGATTTTAAACCTTATTCAACATATTCCACCTTTTTCTACCTCATATGTTGATTCATCCCAACCAAACCAAAAAATTTATCAACCTCCTTTGATTCATTCATGTTGACTCAGCTAAACAATCCCATAATTATATCAACTATTTGAAATGCTGTTCATCCTCATGGGTGAAGACTCATTAGTCACCATTGATTATTTGGATCCTTTAATAAATCTAAATAATACTCCACCACTAGATCTTCCTACAAATAACTATAAATAAACTTGAAAATCTTCATTTTTAATAATCTTGACTTCTGCTAATGAAGTTTTATTCAATTCAAAAGTGAATCAAAGTGAATAAAAGAATACGAAAAATCCTTTTTGCACCAAAATAATGCCCATTCTCCTTTACATTGTAAGAGTGAACAAGCAAATTTTCAAATAAAAAATGAAGTTATCATCAAAATGGAAGAAACTTGTATATTTGAAGTATAAGTTTGTGTTTACTATTTTCTTTGTTTGTTAATCTATCTTATGTTTAATTTAGATTAGATTATGATTGCATTATTAGTTTATTTCTTTGTTGGAGGTACAATCACTGAGAGGGGGTGAATTAATGATGCAAGATATTTCAATCTTTAATTTATATCCTTTCAAACTCTTAATCAAACAACATATATCAAATTTTGATCAAGAAATATAAACAAGAGAGATCATACACTCAAATCATACACAAGATAAAACACATAACGCATGATTCCAGTAGAAAACCCTCATGGGGAATCAAACCCACTCTCAATCCTGAAAACACATGGACTACTTATCCTATAACATGATCACAAATAAGAGACCCTTTTAGTGAAGCACCCACCCCTAAGTATGAACAAACACTCATTTACTCTAAATGTTGAGCACCCACACAAAACCTATGAAATAAACAACTCCATAACTTTGATTACAATTCAATCTGATGGAGATATAATGTATAACACCTCTCTCTCACCCTTCATACTTTATCAACCTTGCTCACACAATCAATGCATCCAAAGCACCTTTTTGGATCACCCTAAGCTTCTTCGCTCATCCTCAACCATAAACCTACAATAAATATATAATCAAAATAGAGATATGACTAAAAGGTCATACATATAGTCCTCACTCTGACCTACCTCTTTTCTCTATCTTTGACACTCTCAACACATGATCTACTCACATATGTTTCTACTAGTCTCTTAACATCTATTCCACATGTCTAAAAACCATCACATTTAGTTTCACCTTTTATAGTGTCTTTATGAATATCATGCTCTTGGTCAAATATAATTCTTATATTAAATTTTAAGACATTTGTATAACTTAATTACGTCTTCACAGGTTGGTCATAGCATCCATGGGTCATAATTAAGTAGCTATGCCTTTTAATTAGGCCTCATTATCCTTTATAGGTCTCATGGAGACCCATCCATATATTTAACATTTATTTGAGAAAAATAAATGAAAAATAACACTTTCACATACATATACCCATGTCATATAGCATATAGGTCCTCCTTCAGTGATAACATCCATCACATCACCCTTTTGCTATAGCACAAGTAGCCCAAACATCATTATGTACATACAATTACCAAATAATAAACACACAATCAACTTATAAGCCTTTGATCATATAAAATATGGATTAGTCAAACATCCATAACCCACATTTATGGTCTTAATTAAGTCTAAAACATGCTCCAATAATTATTTCATCTTAAAACATTAAAATACCATCAAGAATAACTCAATTACCCTTCTCAAGTTATTTACAGATCATGAACACACACATAATAAACTTTAGATATGAATAAATTTGTTTTTAAAGACATTCATGCCCTCAAAAAAATATTTATATATGCACCTTGAATTTCTCTACAAATTTTCTTTGTACACCATGGTCAAATTCAACATATATCAAAATTTATATCACAAAAGCTATAGATTGGTCTTCCCTCACAAATTTGAATATTTGAATTCCAATAGTCACTGAGCAACTATTAAACTTAAAACATGTTTACCTCATCTCATGCAACCTTGAAATATTGACTTTATTCATACCTAAATTAAATTCACACACTTACTAGTTCATACATATCTACATGGCATGAAATGATTAAGGTAGAATATGCATTTTTATCACTCCATATGCTCACAAAACAAACTAGAGATTTGTCAAGACATTTATAGATGCTTCACAACCTCTTCTTTATTCTTAAAAACTTGCATAAATGTCATATCTCTCTATAATATTCATTTGATTACTTTGACATTAATACATTAGTATCACATGCTCTCTTTGACATCAATGACCATGCTCAATAATCTCCCCCTTTATCATTGATGGTAAAACACCCTCAGAATGTCTTATAAATATTTGAACATCCTCATCAAACTTCATTCTAATCTTTCTCCCCCTTTGACATTAATGATAAAGGGCCTATCTTCTAATCCTGAGGACCTAAAAAGGATGTTAAGATTAACAATAGGAAAGGAACAACTCTAAGAGATGATAAAAAAATCCATCCAACACTATGAATACTACTTCTTACCTTGAACTTATCACACATGCTCCATGACTACACTTTTCTGTGATCATACTCTACTCTTATGATGACAAAACACACTAAACATCACAATATACTTGAACTCACTTTGTGAAAACTAAGAGGGACTCCCCCTAGGTCATCTAAATTTAGGAACCCCTTGATAATTTTTAGACCATCTTGGTCTTTTGGATAAAATGACCAAAAAGTCCACTTCTTCAAACTAACCTTGCTTAGAGGCCTTATGTCCCTACCTGGACCTTGTAGAACCCATAACTTTGTGTATGAAATTTCATGGCTTAAAATTTCTTATCTAGAGTACACTCATATGCCCCCTCAAACATGTCAAAAATAAACACTCAATATTTCCTTTGCAACATACTTCCTTCACAAACCTACTAGCCAATTAACCCTCTATTTCACAAATCCTCCTTTATGGAACCCATGATTATAATGCTCATCATTAGATATTAAATTGTTATTTGATTAATATTTAAATGACTCATTTTCAAATACATGCCTTGGACACTCATCTTCTTTATCTTTCAATCTTGTGGATAGGATTTCCAATTCACAGATGAGATGCTTGAATGTATCTTCATGCTCCTTGGTGTCTTCATTCATTCTTGCCTCAAACACTCTAAATTTGTCTTCATAGTCCTTGATTTGAGACTTCATCTTCTTAGTCTTGTTCTTATCAATATTAAGATATTCAAGGGTATTCATCAAATTAGTCTCATGGGCATCCCTTTTTAATTCAACATCTGTATCACTCTAAGTATACTCTTCTTCATATGAGAAACTTATTTATCTTTCCATGAAAATAAATCGATCTATAATAGTATCATCATCTTCATTATCAAACTTAGAATCACTATTTCACTCTCATATGATGAGCTATTGATCCAAAACTCAAAAATCTTTGGTTAAAATATAATTCAGAAATAAGAACAACACAATTCAAATAATGCTATCTTTGAAAAGAGATGTTTTATTTTTCAAAATTACAGACCCAAACATATGCTTATCTCTAAGAAGAGATGTCTGACTTCCATTTTAGGTTACATCTTCATTTATACATGTTTTGAAGGTGTGGAGAGGATGTGGAAGGTCACCAATCTTGAGGGAGATAAATTGGTTTGACTTCCATGATTTACAACAATATAAAATTTGAGGAATTACTATTTTTAGAAACTTACTATTTTTAGACTGCACTACTAAAATTGAAATTCGGGACACTTCCATTGGGTTTTATGGGGTCAAAATTCATCAATAAAATATTCATGACATCTCATGATGTTTCCCTCATTATTAGCTTTCCAATGGTTCAAATGGTGAGTCAATTGGAGCTACGGTGCAAAAGTTATGGCTCCCAGAAGTTCTGCCATCAATTGGGGTAGACCCATCACCCGAATTGTCATCTAGATTGTTGTCCGAATCAGCTATAATCTTTATTGGTGTAGAGAATTTTATTTTTCTTTATGGATTTATTCTTGTTGTAATACTTTTTGAATCCTTTCTTCCCCTTATCATACCTAGATATATTATTATCTTCATCTTGTATTTCACCATGATCATCATCATCATTCTTCTTATGCTTATTAGGGCACTTGTTAACAAAATTTCCTACTTATCCACAATTAAAAAATTTGAAAGGTATTTTAACCTTATACTTCCCTAATCCTATTTTTAATTTTCTTGTAAATAAAGCTATTAGTTCATCATTAGATAACTCATCATACTTGACTTCCATACCTTGAGTTTTATTCTTATTTGGATTCATTTCTATCTTGAATTTTGTTTCCTTCTTTGGTAATTTTTCATCATTTAATCTCATCTCATATGTAGTAAAGATGCCATGCAATTTATCCATCTTCATTTGAGTAAGATTATGAATTTCTTCTATAATAGACACTTTAGAATCAAAATTGAGGAAGAGAGACCTTAATACCTTTTGTACTATATTAGTTCTTCAAGATTCTCTTCAAGACATTTGATGATGTTCATAATATCATAAAATCTCTACAAAAAGGATGACACAAAATCTTCTTCCTTCATCTTGAGACTCTCAAATTATCTTTGATGAGTCTACAACTTGGCCAATTTGACCTTTTATTCCACTTCATTGATGATCTAAAATTTATCCCATATCTCTTTGGTTGATTTATAATAAATTACCTTGGTTTACTCAGTCTCTAAAATTCCATAGGTGATAGCATTCATTGCCTTAGAATTATTCCCACATAGTTTCTTATCAACTGTACTAGTTAGAGGGGTTGGGGGGGCTGAATATTTTTTCACAATAGAATTCCAAATGTCAAACCTATTGACATGATATAGGTATTCATACTTTCAATCCAAAAAATATGATTAAAACCATTAAACATCAGTGATTTCTTTATAGATAAACCCTACATCTGTTGACTTGCCATATTGTACCTTGGATCACCTTCAAGTGGTTAAACTTGTAATGAAGGTCTAGATCTGATACTAATTATTAGAATTACAATAACTAAGAGTGTGGGGGTGAATTATTTATGTTAGATATTTCAATCTTCTATCTATATCCTTTTACAATCTTAATCAAACAACATATATTAGCTTGATCAAGCAACATAAATAAGAGAACTCATACATTCAAAGCATATACAAGATCAGACATATAACACATGATTCTTATGGTAAACCCTCATGGGGAATAAAACCCACTCTCAATATTGTGAACACATGGAATAGTTTTCTTATAATGTGATCATAAACAAGAGACCATTTTAGTGAATCACCCACTTCATAAGGATTACCCACCCTTAAGTATGAATAAAAACCAACTTGTTCTAGATGTGGAGAAACCACACAATACCTATGAAATCAACAGCTCCAAAACATTGATTACACTTCCCTTCTGGAGACATAATTTATATCACCTCCCTTTCACCCTTCATACTTTCTCAACCTTGCTCACATAAGCAATGCATCCAAAGCACTCTTTTGAATCATCCTCAGCTTCTTCACTCAACCTTAGCCACAAACCTATAACAAATCTATAATCAAAATAAAGATATGACCAAAAATTCATACACATAATACTCACTCTAGGCTATCTCTTTTCTCTATCCTATACACTCTCAACACATGCTCTACTCACACATGTCTCTACTAGTTTCTCAACATCTATTCCAAAAGTATATAAACCATCACATTTGGTTTCACATTTTATAGTGTCTTCATGAATATCATGCTCTTAGTTTGCCATAATGGTTATATTAAATTTTAAGACATATTTATAGCTCAATTATATATTCATAGGTTGGCCATAGCATCTATGGATCATAATTAAGCAACTATGCCTTTTAATTAGGCCTCATTAGCCCTTATAGGTCTCATGGAGACCCATCCATCTCTTTGACACTTATTTGAGAAAAATAATAACAAAATAACACTTTTAAATACATATACCCATGCCAAATAACCTATAGGTCCTCCTTAATTGACAACATCCATCACATCACCCTTCTGCTATAGCATAATTAGCCCCAACATCATTTTGTACATATGATCACCATGAACGAACACATAGTCAACTTATAAGCCTTTGATAATATAAAATTTGTATTGGTTAAACCTATATAATATAAATATATGGTCCTCATGAAGTCTAAAACACATTCCAACACTTATTTCATCTTAAAACATTAAAATACCATCAAGAACAACTCAATTACCCTTCTTAGATTACTTCCAAAGCATGAACACATGCATAGTAAACTTTGTATCTCATTAACTTTGAATATATAAACATTTAAAACTTAAAATAGATTTTTGTAAATTCATATTTAAGTCCTCTACAACTTTTATTTTTACACCATGGTTAAGTTCTACATATATCAAAAGTTATAGAACAAAAACTATAGACTGATCTTCTTTAACAAATTTGAATATTTGAATTCCAATGGTCACTGAGTAATAATTAAAATTCAGACATGTTGAACTCATCTCATGAAACCTTATGATATTTATAAAATACACATCATCAATTTCCTTAGATCAAATAGGTATTTATCTTACAATGCTTACTATTAGATATTGATCAGAACTCCCATGATTATGACACATGGCACCCTCATGTGCCTTTTGAACACTTTGCTATCAATCTATACACTTATGCCACCTCATAGTCTCATGTTATTTATTGATGCTTTAACTTGTATCACACCATTTATCTTCATAAGTATGATCTTCCTCTCATTGGTGATCTTCTATCATATTAATGAGCTTGTAACACTTGTCACCAGTGCATGCAAACTTTGATATGTTAACTTCATACACACCATTGATCTCAATATGTACAATTAAGTTCTCACCATTGGATGTTCTAGAACAATGACCTTAGACTTAAATGTGATTAAAATTGATGGTCTCTAGCCCATCATAGTGTAATAGAGTAAATTTGAAGCTTTATAACTTGAGCTATTAGTCACTTCAAGACTCCAAAAATGTTAGGGTAGCTTCTTATAACTATAGAAAAAATATCCATGTAAACCTTTAACCATTATTAATTTTATTCATTCTTGAATTATATACAAAAACTCACTTGTTCATATATATCTACATCATGTGCAGTGATTGTTTAGCTTCTGTTAAGCTAGAATATGCATTTTGATCATTTCAAATGGTCACAAAACAAACCAGAGCTTTTTAAAGACATCTATGGATGCCTCACAACCTCTTATTTGTCCTTATAGACCTACACAAGTGACATATCTCTCCAAGCTATCCATACGATTAATTTTACATTAATTAATTAGTACTATATGCTCTCTTTGACATTAATACCAATCTAAGACATCAATGACCATTCTCAACATTCTTAGCATTTCTAAATTTAGTTCACATAGTCATGATTATCAAAATTATTGGGACATTATTCCCTTTAAAAAAATACTTAGTCTAAATCAATGGTTATTCTATTTATGCCATATTTTTGAGAGGGGCTTGTGTTTAAATTTAGGGCTGATTTATGTGAATGTTGGTTTTAATTTCCATATTTATTGATTATTTCTAGTATAGATTTTTTTGTAAAAGGGATTGTGCTTTCTCAAATAACTTTTACCTAGTCACTTTCTTTCTTTCTCATAGGTTCTTACATGTGTCTTAATATTGACACCACATGGATTCATAATCAAATTCATTTTAAAGATTGATTAAATCTTTTGAAAATACTGAGGCCCCAATAATGTGCCATGTGGCACCTTATTAGAAGTTTGGAGATTTAGAACCATTACACCATTAGCCTAAAAATTCCATGGCCTTAAGTTCTAAAGATTATTCCATATGGTGTTGGTTGAGAAAGTAAAGACTAAAGAGATTGAGGAGCTAAAGAAAGGACATGTTGGCTATATAACCAGTGAAACAAGACATTAGATTAAACTTGATAGATTGTCTAGATGTCAAATCTATCAAATACCCTAAATGAGCCATATGTCAAGTTTGTGGAGCACAATAAAAATCTAGGTGGTTTCCCACCAACCTAAGGACCTATAAGTGATAGAATTCAAGGTGAGTAATGAATAAATCAATATTAAAGTTCTAAAAGTCAACTTGGATCAACATATTCATTTAATTTTCCCCTAAAAAATTGAATGCAAAGCCTGTATAGGACATGATGGACATGTTTTTCTTAATTTTTTCTCATTTCTTAATGTTGGAAGTAGATAAGAAACTAGTAATAAGGGTATAATATAAATACCTAGTTGGTGATGCATGCATAATCAAGACAAAGTTGGAGAACTCCTATTTTGATTGGAAGGAATAACCTACAAATAAGAAAACACTAACAAAGGGGTTGTTAACAAGATATTCGGGTGGAATACCTAGTGTTAGCTAGATCCAAGAAGCACAAGCTTATTGGGAGGCTATTAATCCACTTTTGATAATAATTAAGTTGAAAATCATAAAAGTAAGGTAATTGCATAAAGAAAATAAAATATAATATAAGAAGAAAGTAGAATTCTTGTTAAAAAAATGATCAAATATAGAAAAATAAAATCAATACTTGTGCTAAAAGGGGTGAAGTTAGGTTCAAAAAATTAGAAAAGGGTTTATGAATATGTAGGAACATAGAAAGTTAGGTTCGGTTAGGGTTAAGGGGCTAAAAATAACTTGCTATTAATTTCTACCATAGTAATCATCAGTGGTTGGATGAACCATCAGTAATTTAGATAACCTTTAGTGGTTGGGAAAATGTCAATGATTGGGGTGACCATTGGTAGTTGTGCTAACCATTGGTGGGTGCCTATAGATTTTGAAGGTTGTTAAAAGAGAAGTTTATATAATAGGTGAATAGTTTGATAATGGTTATATTAAGGATATAAAAGTTAGGAAAAAAGGTGTAGATAGGTTTGATTAGGTCAAGGGGGTTATAAATTTAATGAAATAAAGAACAAGTATAATATACGTGTAGCTTGTTAGATCGATGATAGTTTAAGGAATGGGAAATTTTGCTAGAGTAATAGTACTTTAGACTTAAAAGCAAATTTGGTAGAGGTTTGGGTCTCTTTTGATTTTTTTGAATTGCTAAAGGAATAATGGATGTTATAAAACATAAATACCTATATTCAAGAGTGATTGTGATCATCCATAATTTCATGTCTTACTCCCCTTATTTTATAGGCAAAGAGAGATGGAGGATAGAAAGTTCCATAGAGGGTGAAGCTATTGATTTCAATGCTTGGGATTTTATTAGCATCACATAAGGTGAACATATTTAATTATGCTTCATTAGCTCACACATAGTTGGTGATGTGTTAAGAAGGTGAGGACTTGATCATCGATGATCAGGCTAACCATTGATGGTTAAGTTGACCATCGATGTTTGAGTGTTTTAGAGGTAAATGTTCAAGGTGAGTTTGAAAGGGTGGTTAATGGTTATGTTAGTAAGTTATTGAGTTTAGTTAGCTAAGTATCTAACTAGACCTAGGCTCTAATAGGTTATTCAGGGGGTTGACAAGGGTTAGGCAGTCCTTAAGTTATCCCAAATAATTTTAACATCTAGTATATTTTTTAGTGTCTATATTTTTCCCCTTTTCATTATGCAACTTTGAATTGAAAATATATAAAATAAAAATGGATTCTTGGTCAAAGGTTTGATTGCCTTGAGTATGGGAGGAGGTGTTCCCCCTCAAATTGGGAGTCGATAAGGTGAAACCAAAATAGAGTTGAGGGTTGATAAGTAGTGTATGGAGAGTCATGAGGTAGGTGATAAAAAGTATGGTTGGGAGTTTGAAATGGAAAAATGTACACAAAATGTGACTAAGTACAATATCCAAGATCATATATATGCTAAGGTTGGTGATGTTGGTAAAAATAAGGATGGTTTTAGAAGGATAAGTGATAGGGTAACCAATCCCAATGTTGGTCATAGCTGATCAAGTTACTCTATAAATATCTTAGATAGGGTCAATGCTTTCATAGGTATTTGAAGTAGGAAGTGCTCCTTTGATAAACATAAATGGTCTAGTTTTGCATGAGGTGGTGCAAATTCAAATGTTCAACATGACAAGTTTGGTCAGTGTGGCCAAAAAGACTAATGTAAGGTTTATCAACAAATATGTGATTATTCAAGTTAAAAATGGGTAACATTGAGGTGGGTGTGGTCTAATGGTTGGTTTGAGAAGGGTAATATCTAAATTTTTATGTGGTTCAAAGAAAGGGTAATCTTCAAAGTGGCACTAGGGTATAGGTGCCTAATTATTTTTAATAAAAGGTAGGATTCCTAAACATCGATGGTCAAAGGTCTTAAATTCAACCGTTGATGATCACCCTAACCATTGATGGTCAGGGTGAAACCATAAAATCTTAGAATATAAAAAGTGAATATGAAATTTCATTCACTTTTGACATTTTAACCTTCATGATTTTTGGTGACCTATCGATTTGCTTATTTGGCATTTTGATGAGAGTGTTTGATTGAGCATTTATTGAGGTGGTGATTGGTGATTAGTTGAAGGTTTTTTTTGAGGTGATTATAGGGGACTAGATATACAAGGTTGATGAGGATGTGGTCAAGAAGTAGGACATAAGATTTGACCTTGGCAATGATCGAGGAATGAGGTAGGGGTGTTTTAAAATTGATAGTTTAATTGATTTGGGTGTGTTAGAGTTGAATTGTGGGTAGGTTGTAGTTAGTTTGATATCTTTTTGTGCATTTTGACCTAGGTGTAGGTTTTGGGTATGAATTGTAAAATTAGTGGTTGAAATTTAAAATTGGTGTAGGAATTGGGTTGGTGATGGTTATAGGATAGAAAATGGTAGGTGGTTATTATTTTCATTATTTTTTTGGTATGGTAGGTTCAAGGGTTTCATCGATGGTGGTCACACACAATGATCATCAGTGGTTTGACTCGATTGTTGGTGGTCAATTTTACCATCATCTATCAAACATTAGGGTAAA